>CAJHQP010001770.1:0-103507 GCA_905132765.1 Moricandia arvensis
TCACTCCTGAATCCCACCATTTATTATGAAGCCTGACATTCCAGGAGTATGCATACCAAATTTCAACTCGATCCAAATTTATTTACCTTGTCAAACAATCTCCTAAAAATGCTGTTAAAGAACAGTTTTCTCTATTTCTGCAGATTCAGATGTCTGTGGCCCGTGATATATGAATTGTTTATAACTTCTATTCATAATTCGATTGATCCAATGAACTCTATGCAACGGGATCTTTCCATGTATAACTTTATCATGATCCAGCTTCCTTATATCTGGTCGGAAACCACCTCCAAAGTAGCCTACATACACACTGAATTTAAAAGGTAAAACTGCAGGTTTTCGGATCAGAGAAACATAAAAAATTTCATCAACTTTCGAATAGATTTTTGGATGGAATTTACATCTGATTTGGACACGGTATCTTTCTATGGATTCCTTCCAGCTTGATCTTTCCATAGGCATATCATCTGAGATCTAGATACTTCTTGTCTCTTTAGAAATTGCTCCCCAAAACTCTTGTTAAACCAGCTTCGATCTCCCGTGCTCGTCTAGCCATTTCTTTGATTTCATGGATCTTATCATCAAAGTCCATAGATTGAACAGAGTTACAACTTCTTCTCTGGACCCTTTACTTTAGATATACTACTCATAAGCTCTTCACTATCAAACTTAGGTTTCTCAAACAACACCAATGACTTCTCCAAACCCACCTCCTGCAAAACTTCCACTGTACCTTTCTCAATCACTTTATTTTTCTTCCAAGCTTTCATCTTTCTCCTCATCATCTCCTTATCCAACCCAGTGCACTCAACCTCATTACTCTTCCTATACACAAACACCATCTCCAGCACCAGAGTCCTATGTAAACACACAAAACAACTCTTCCAATAGCCGGTAGACTTAGGAACACCTAGACGCAGAATCATCTTGATTTACATTATATTGATGAGTTTTACATTTCAAAGAAAGTAGATTCACTTGGGTGTTTCGACGGATTGAGAGGAAGAGTCGGTTTTTGGAGTAAAGAAGATGATAAGGGCAATGGATAACTCGTACAATTTCAGATGATTAGGAGAGTAAACAGAACGACACCCTAGAATCAGATATCTCATGGATTTGAAATGGGCCTACGCAGCAGCCCAGACCTTTAATGAAACGCTGAGTTTTGTGATTAAGGGACAGGTGTCATGACCAGAGAGCCCGAATTGATGACGTGGCAGCTTTAGAGGGGAGAAAACTCTTTTTTATATATAAAGATATATATATATATATATATATATATATATATTCAAACTCATGAAGCTACAACCCGTTGAGGGTGCTCTAATGGATCAAACATTAGAAACTCGAAAGTGATCAGTTGTCCTCTACATCATTAAGTAATGGTAGAGAATGGAGTTAGTCATGTCAGGCCGGGATTAAATGTTGGTATACTGTCGGCAATAAGATTTATCAACGCGGTGAAAATCATCTATATTTAAAATGTGTTTTCCACTTTGAACTAAAAAGATGTAAGAAAAAATGTAAACATGTACAACCTCAAATTAATTCCATAACTATTGAGTAAAAATAAAATGCATTATTTATAAGCGTGTTAACTAGTATTCAATTTCAAATCCAATAATGTGCATATATTTAGTTAAGACCACGTTGTATACAGCAGAGCACATATGTAGATTTAAAATAATAGATTTAGACGGTCATATCTATTGTCGCTGTCTCCCTTGAGTCATGGATGCATGCATAGCAAATGAATTACATGTAAGCTTCTTAGTTAAAAAGGAAAATATTCGATAGTATATAGTAGATGCGAGTTTTCTATTTTCCTTCAGATAGAAGACAAATTATAAAAATGAAAACATAGCTGTAAAGGTATTTTCATGGCTTATCATTGTTGTTTTCATCATGAATTCCAATGGTGAACTTTGGAGGGGTTCTTAAGTTTTAAAAAAAAAAAATTAATAAACAATGCTGTCACATCGATGAATAGTTAAGAGCTTGGTTACAGAATTGTCTATTTAAGAGGCGACTCTTACACTGTTCGCGGGCCCGACTGCCAAGTGTCGGCCCGCGAGTGGTTCTTTTTTTTTTTTTTTTTTTTAGTTTTGAAAAAAAAATAATAATTAAAAAAAAAACTTAAGAACTTTTGGAGGGGTTTAGGGATGGAGATGCTTTTAGTCTCTTTACGAATAAACTAAATGACGTTTTGTACACCATCTACATCTTTTTTTTTTATAATTGAAGTATCCGGACTTTTCATTTGATCCGATTATTCCACCCGCGTTCAACCGGAATTGGCAAAAAAAGTCTTAAAAACTAAACGGAAATCATGTTAAATCCGCTGTGCCCGAAACTTGAATTCGAGATGGCGGATATCTCAACCAAAATTCCTTTACCACCAGACCACAAAGCCCGATTATCTAAATCTCTTTTTTTTCTCTTTGTAGAAATTACCATCTACATCTTAATAAATGTATTACCTTTTTACCAAAAAAAAGTATTACCAGGATAAATTATATGCTTGAACTCGCTGTTAACCTTTAACTCAAACTTTAATTTTTTACAGAATTTACTCAAGTCTAGGGAATTGTCAGCTAGGTTAAGAAAAGGTTTACTCGAAGTAGAATTGAACTGGATCATACAAAAACTATAACTTCTTCTGTTTTGTTAAGAACTCTAACTTCAGTTATATATATGGTTTATAGAGTAAATCCCAATAAAAACGAGCTAAATCGAATTAGTCTAATTTTCTCGAAGTGCAAACTTTGTTAGAAAAATGGAGCAAGATGTTTTTTTTTTGATAACTCAGTATCCGACCACTAAGCGTGATCGACTAGCCCACCGGGCCTAAACCCACGCCATAACAGGATTTTTAAGCCTCCATTTAAGGGCCCCTGGTTACGCTAGTGGTCTGGAGCGCCACATCACATCCGCAGGTAAATTATGTGGTGACCGGGGTTCGAAATCGGATGGCGGGCACCTTAGCCGAGGTTCCTTTACCACCAGGATACGAAGCCCGGTTATGGAGCAAGATGTTTATATGAACAAACCAGAATTTTGGTTTCACTTTGGTGCATTTAAGAAATAACCATAACTGGAATATAGTTTTTCCATTAGCAAAGAACTATTTCGCTTAATCATTAAATTTAAAATTTCAAATTCAAATTAAATCTGACCTTTAGCAAAATGCGAAACAAAAAAAGTAACATGCGGTTTACTTTGTCGCAAAGTGATTCCCCCCCCCACCCCAAACGTGCATGTACCGATACATATAATTAATATATATTTAATTTTGTTCATACCCATTTATATTACTTAGAAGTGCATAAAGTGGAATCTAAACTCTCTTTTTTAAAAAAAAAACTTGGAATCTAAAATCTTTTAACAATTCTGTTAATATATTATATTATGCATGGAACTATATCGATTGGCTAGTTAATATGAGTTTGACTTGACGGTAAGATTGTGTACCTATCACGACTAAGGTTATGCTTGTTTCTCTCTTTTTAATTCAAAAGTATTTACAATGTTCCAACAAAGAAATATCTTGACGGGATCATTAAATGGACTGTAATAAGTTCATCGATATACTGTTGTATGTTTACCATATTATATGATAATTAGTGATTAGGCAAATAAAACTATCATATTATCATATGTAATTAAATTCTTTTAGCAAACCCATTTCTATTCTTAAACTGAAATATCGAACCAAATTGATGCTCATAAATATACCATCTGAATTTTTATTCAACTTAAAATAACCAGATCGTCAGTTTCAAGTATCTCCAATGTACATGTCTATATATTTTAAATAGAAATCTTTATTATAGATGTGGTTTTTCTCCAATGTATGATTATATTATAGAGTTCCTCTAATTTAGAGAAAATATAGAGAAAAATTTACCTTTTATCTTTGTATCTATGGATGAAAATAGCAATTACCTATATTTTTATTTAAAAATAAAAGTTCTTTATTATAGAGATATACATTGAAACAAATTTACCTCTATAATAAAGTTTTTCTATTTTAGTGAAATATAGAAATGAATATAGAGATGGGTTGATCTTATATATATATATATATGTTCCTCGCTGGTCAAGGCTATTTTATGGTAGACTTGTTAATTTTAATCGAGTCTCAATGGCTTTGCAATGATATTGTAAAGTTTTAATTAGAATGAGATTCTAATTATAATCTCAATTAAAATGTGAAAGTTTTAGCCTACTAGTTAGCATATTTACTATTTAGAGACCTATATTTGCGCTCAATAAAAGAACTTGAAGCATGTATGGAATATAATGTTGGTTTGTTATGTATATAAATTCAAGTCAAGCTGTTAATATTTTTATAGTTTAGCATGCATAAAAATGGGAACGCTTATTTTAAAAGATTACAAAGCCCAACTTGATCATTAAAAAAACCCTACATATTTATCTATATAAACCACATAAGAGTACTTGAACCACATCACAAAACTATCAAATCCTAGAGAACGCAATAACTGAAAAGAAAAGAAACACATTTTTATCTTATTTGTTAGGTTTGGCAATGGATCTAGCCAAACATACAAGATTTCAGATATTGGGATGCATACTCCTTGCATCACTTGCACTAACAATGGCTGATACACCACCGGGCATAGCCAAAAAACCCAAGCCATGCAACATATAAGATCAAGAAGTACAAACATTGCTACAACTTGGAACATGTTTGCCCCAAGTTCTGCCCTGACTCTTGCCATGTTGAATGTGCTTCTTGCAAACCCATATGTGGCCCTCCTTCCCCTGGTGATGATGGTGGCGATGACAAAGGTGGCAATGAACATGGTGGTGATGACGGTGGATACACTCCCCCAGCTCCAGTTCCACCTACACCTTCCGTGCCAAGTCCCACTCCGCCAGTTTCACCACCACCTCCTACTCCTACACCATCCGTGCCAAGTCCCACTCCACCATCTTCACCACCACCTCCTACTCCAACCGTCCCAACTCCTCCAACACCGGCCGTGCCAAGTCCCACTCCACCATCTTCACAACCACCTCCTACTCCAACCGTCCCAACTCCTCCAACACCGGCCGTGCCAAGTCCCACTCCACCATCTTCACCACCACCTCCTACTCCAACCGTCCCAACTCCTCCAACACCGGCCGTGCCAAGTCCCACTCCACCATCTTCACCACCACCTCCTACTCCAACCGTCCCAACTCCTCCTACACCGGCCGTGCCAAGTCCCATGATGTTCTGCGTTTTACCACAGGCCAATTAACCTAAGTGCACGCTACCACAATCGAATGGTATATCGATGCAGCACTTTAGGATCGAATCCACAGAGAACTAGTGATCTATAACACTAAGAATACACAAAATTTCCTAATCTAAGCAAACAAGGGAAGATGGGTGATTTGTAACAAACTAAACTCCTAGAATTATGAACAATGTGATCTCAAATTCAAACAAGAAACAAGTGCAAGAATCAAACTTTAAATCAATAGCTAAGGATAGATCCATGGGCAAGATCATCGATATCGGGTGATCAAGATTCAATCTAGGATGCTCAAACAAAACAATCAACAAGTCTATAGGTCTAAATCTCGTTCAAATAGACTAATCCACTCCCGTGACAATAGCCCCTATGCTAATCATGAATTAGACATCAACTCCCGTTGGCCTTACCCAATCAAGCATGCATAAAACACAAGTCTACTAACCACTAAACATCTTGACAACAACTCCCGTTGGCCAAGCATGTATAGGACAATACTAGGTTGTTCAAGCATTTCATCGAACACCTTCCGGGCGTGAAACTACTTATGATCTAGATTAGATTTCCCAACCTTAACCTAGCATTAAAATCACCTAATAAGCCATAGAACAAAGTTAATCAAGCAAGAATCATCCTAAACATTCACCTAATCACCCTAATCTACTTAACCCATGAATCTAAGAATGTTTACTCAATAAACTCCATGATAAACCTTAAATCTATGTGAGATTCAAGGTTAATCATGTAAGAGAAACAAGATAAGATGAAGTACTTCCTTAGAAATCAACAAAGATTCAAGCTTTTACAATCCAAAATAAGTTCTTTTGAGAGAAAAATGAGATATCTTAGGGTTTTGGGGGTCTAAAACTATATGTAAGAGGATAAAACTCGAGTTGGGTCGATCCCATAAACCAAGGTTAAACCGGAATAAACCGGTTAACAACCTGATTTTTCGACTTGTCTTCTTCGTAGCGGTTTGCCCATGCCGCTACACCATCCAGATATGGAGCAGGGAGTTGGAGGTGCAGAGCCAGCGGCCAAGCAACACCGCTACGTCGAGCCGCTGCGATCCGTTCGACTTTCACTCGTCTTCATCCTTCGTAATCTGCTCATCTCCAAACAAGGCCAAGCTCGTGCTCATCACTCCAAGCCACCGCGCTCCCTCTTCGTCGGATCGAGCTTTGCCATCGTCAAGCTCCGGTCCAAGCCATCTCCTCCACATCTCAAATCAACCCACATCATTTCTTCACCACGGGGTCTGGTTCGTGTCTTCTCTCCCGCCATGGTCTCCGTGTTCTGGGTCGAGCTCGTGCCGTCGTCGCGTCCTTTGTCTTCGTCGCAGGAGAGCACGAAGCTCCCATGGTGGATTTGTCTTGTTTTGCACCTTTGGTCCTTGATCTTTTGGTTAATTACGACTTGATCCCAAAACTATCGAAAATGCATAAAAGTCCTCTTGAATTTGCCCAAAACTTCCAATTGTGCAATCTACACCCTGTCAAATGCAATTATACATGCAAATGCAATATAAAGATCTAAATGCAACCTAAAATGATAATAATAAACTAAAATATGAATCTAAAACTAATCAAAAACAAGAGATATCAACTCCCCCAAACTTGCTCTTTACTTGTCCACAAGTAAACGTTCAAGAACAAGATGAAGAAATATCTAAAAATGGGAGCTAGTGACTAAAAGAGACACTTTCTAGCCTTCAACATGATATCCTAAAAGAAACATAGCAAATAGCATGAACAATCTTTTCTATTACACTCTAGCTTCTCAAGGCCTATCTTAACTCTAATATCTCTACACAAGTTACTCACTCATCAATCAACAAGTCTCTTAACCAACTCTCACATTCATTAAACAATTGTCTTAAGTGTACTCTTGCAAATGGGCAATTGGTCCTAATCACTTGGCATGGTGAGAGAAAGGCTTGAAGCGATGGTGAAGTAAGAGGGTTTACAAGTTCTTTTATGGTGGTTTACTCTCAAGAACTAGTAGTTTGACATTACGCATAATATATCTAAGAAAGAGAACAACTCATGTATACAAAGTTTGATCCTCATTGTTCTACCCATTTCCTAGACACAAAACAATTACTACCATTGATTCCCAATGTCAAACACTCTTTCATTCACTCAAAGATCCCAAAATCTCTCACTTTTAGAACTCTTTGTTTCTTTTGTCTATTAGGGATTCACTATTTTTCTTAGCTTTAGCTCAACTCTTTTTTTTTATACTCTTTGAGCTAAGATTTTCTTTTTCTTTGATCCCTAATATCTTATCTTTTCTTTAGAATTTTGAGTTCACTCTTTTCACTCACTTTTTTTTTTCTCAACCTTTCAAGATCAAACACTTAATACTCCCTTCCCATCCTATTAGCTACACAATTGCGAGATCTCAAAGCTAGAAAGTAATGAAGATCAACCATTGTCGTTTCCAATACTCTCAACATTATGCACATCTCAAACTTTCAGAAAAGACCTCACTCATCAAATTGACTAGGGCTTAAAGGAAAGGTAAGGGTAAGGGTGAGGTGAACCATCCAAAGTGAAGATGGCCACTTGAGTTGCCAAAGATTGGTAGAAAGGATTAAGACCAACTCAAGTGTGTGTGAGGTAACCATGATCAAGCACAACAAAAGCCCATAAGCAAGATAAATTACGTTCATTAACTCAAATAAGATTGGAGTTGGTTTAGAGAACAAGTCAATATCAAGCTCACAACAAGTTTCAAGTAGAGTTTTCAAGGCTCGAAGCATACAAGATTTTCAATAGATGTTTAAGCTACTTGATATGTTTAGCTAGGGTATCATGATGATTTCTAGACATGTGCTCTTTGCAAGGAAATTAAAACACAGCTCGCTATGCATATGGATGCAACCTAAATGCTTGTTTTTGTTGTTTTTGAAAATTTTCAAATTTTTAGGTTTTTCTATGCAAATAAGTATGTACAATGCAATGCATGAGATGCATGAAAAGTAAACAAAACAGAAAACAAGGTGAGATAGTAGACTCTCCCCCAAACTTAATTCACACAGTCTCTTGTGTGAAAATAAATTTGAAAGAGAGGTGAAAGGGAAAATAAAAATATGATGAACTAAGTATTGACAAGGGTAGAATGCACTTACTTGGAGTTTGCTTTGATGAGAGGAGGAGGATGAGGAAGGAGAGCTTTTTGTGACCTTGGCCATTTTGTCTTCACCTCTTGGAAAGATTTAGAACTCCCCCAAACTTGTCCCTATACTTATTCAAACACATTAAAACAAAATAAAATAGAAATAGAAATATATACAGAGGATAGACATGGGAATGCCTCCCAAGCGCGCTTGTTTTAAGTCTCTAGCTTGACTTTGTGTGCTTGCTAGTCATATGAATCAAAAGGTTGAGCCAATGCACCTTTGGTCCTTCTCCTGCAAACACAAGGAACAAAGCATGCAAAGAAGCACACTACTGTCCATAGGAAATAGACAGATTTTTCATCAAGGAGCATCACTAAAGATGTAGCATGGATTAACACATGCTCCTTGAGGTTCAGATGATCATGAGAATCGAATGAATTTGGTGGAAACACAAAATCAACTACTGGTTCAAACGAAGTTTTAACAAAGTAGTCAACATTATCTCCATCAATCAAATAAAACACAATGTTCTCATTCTCATGACTATTTTCGACAAGGGGGTTTTCTATCTCAAACAAGAGCTTATCCACATCAAGTTCATCCCCTAAATCAGCTAATTCAAGACGAGGTCTAGATTCATCAAGCATCAAAAAGTCAGTTTCGAGATCAATTGAAGCACAAAGATAGTTCTTGTCAAAACAAACTTCAAAATAATCTCTAACAATCTTTTCTACTCTCAAGTCATCTAGTTTTCTGGTTTCACATATCAGATCAAGACATTCATTTAAAAGCACCAGAGAATCAAGACCATGAGGCAATGTTCTCACCACAAGGCAAGCAAATTTCCTCAAGTTGAAGTTTTAAAGTGGAAATTTTTGTACCTTCCAGCTGGAGTGGTGGAACCCAATACATTACCTCATTAAGGGCACAAGCAGCATCATACTCATCTTGAGTAACATCCCTTCCTTCAAACTCTGCTCTATCTCTAATGAGGTGTACCCGAACCATTTGTGCTATGTGTCTCATTGGCTTGCCCCAATACTCTTTCATGCTCCTAAGCCGATGTAACTCCACTCTTTGGTCTAGTGTGAGTATGCGCATATCAAAGGGTGGTGGCTTCACATATGGCTGATCTTCAAATGTGTCTTCCTCTTCTTGTGGCTTCTCAAAGTAGCTTGAAGCCATTTCTACAAAGAACAAAAACTAGAATAAAAAGTTAGTAACTATACAAAACAAAACAAAACATAAGAAAATAAAGCTTAGTCTCAAGAAAATTTGAAATCCTAATGATAAATCTACTTAGTTCCCCGGCAACGGCGCCAAATTGATGTTCTGCGTTTTACCACAGGCCAATTAACCTAAGTGCACGCTACCACAATCGAATGGTATATCGATGCAGCACTTTAGGATCGAATCCACAGAGAACTAGTGATCTATAACACTAAGAATACACAAAATTTCCTAATCTAAGCAAACAAGGGAAGATGGGTGATTTGTAACAAACTAAACTCCTAGAATTATGAACAATGTGATCTCAAATTCAAACAAGAAACAAGTGCAAGAATCAAACTTTAAATCAATAGCTAAGGATAGATCCATGGGCAAGATCATCGATATCGGGTGATCAAGATTCAATCTAGGATGCTCAAACAAAACAATCAACAAGTCTATAGGTCTAAATCTCGTTCAAATAGACTAATCCACTCCCGTGACAATAGCCCCTATGCTAATCATGAATTAGACATCAACTCCCGTTGGCCTTACCCAATCAAGCATGCATAAAACACAAGTCTACTAACCACTAAACATCTTGACAACAACTCCCGTTGGCCAAGCATGTATAGGACAATACTAGGTTGTTCAAGCATTTCATCGAACACCTTCCGGGCGTGAAACTACTTATGATCTAGATTAGATTTCCCAACCTTAACCTAGCATTAAAATCACCTAATAAGCCATAGAACAAAGTTAATCAAGCAAGAATCATCCTAAACATTCACCTAATCACCCTAATCTACTTAACCCATGAATCTAAGAATGTTTACTCAATAAACTCCATGATAAACCTTAAATCTATGTGAGATTCAAGGTTAATCATGTAAGAGAAACAAGATAAGATGAAGTACTTCCTTAGAAATCAACAAAGATTCAAGCTTTTACAATCCAAAATAAGTTCTTTTGAGAGAAAAATGAGATCTCTTAGGGTTTTGGGGGTCTAAAACTATATGTAAGAGGATAAAACTCGAGTTGGGTCGATCCCATAAACCAAGGTTAAACCGGAATAAACCGGTTAACAACCTGATTTTTCGACTTGTCTTCTTCGTAGCGGTTTGCCCATGCCGCTACACCATCCAGATATGGAGCAGGGAGTTGGAGGTGCAGAGCCAGCGGCCAAGCAACACCGCTACGTCGAGCCGCTGCGATCCGTTCGACTTTCACTCGTCTTCATCCTTCGTAATCTGCTCATCTCCAAACAAGGCCAAGCTCGTGCTCATCACTCCAAGCCACCGCGCTCCCTCTTCGTCGGATCGAGCTTTGCCATCGTCAAGCTCCGGTCCAAGCCATCTCCTCCACATCTCAAATCAACCCACATCATTTCTTCACCACGGGGTCTGGTTCGTGTCTTCTCTCCCGCCATGGTCTCCGTGTTCTGGGTCGAGCTCGTGCCGTCGTCGCGTCCTTTGTCTTCGTCGCAGGAGAGCACGAAGCTCCCATGGTGGATTTGTCTTGTTTTGCACCTTTGGTCCTTGATCTTTTGGTTAATTACGACTTGATCCCAAAACTATCGAAAATGCATAAAAGTCCTCTTGAATTTGCCCAAAACTTCCAATTGTGCAATCTACACCCTGTCAAATGCAATTATACATGCAAATGCAATATAAAGATCTAAATGCAACCTAAAATGATAATAATAAACTAAAATATGAATCTAAAACTAATCAAAAACAAGAGATATCATCCCACTCCACCATCTTCACCACCACCTCCTACTCCAACCGTCCCAACTCCTCCTACACCGGCCGTGCCAAGTCCTCCTGGTACTCCTCCCGCCCCAGTCCCTCCATATTCTCCACCAGTGACTCCTACTCCATCCGTTCCAAGTCCTACTCCTACACCTTCTGTTCCAACCCCTCCTGGCTCTACTCCTCCTTACGTCCCTCCGTCCTCTCCTACTCCAACCCCACCATCAGATGGAGAGGCAGGAGCAGGAATCAGAAGAGCCAGGTGTAAGAAGCATGGTTCTCCTTGTTACGGAGTTGAGTATTCTTGCCCGGCCGCTTGTCCCCGTTCTTGTGAAGTTGACTGCGTTACTTGCAAACCTATTTGCAGTATGTCCTCATTTACATGCAAATTCTCATTAATTCCTTGTTATTAAATTACTAAATACATACTAATTAATGATTTACACATTGTGATGCAGATTGTGACAAGCCGGGATCTGTTTGTCAAGACCCACGTTTCATAGGAGGAGATGGTCTAACCTTTTACTTCCACGGCAAGAAAGACTCTAACTTCTGCCTCATCTCTGATTCTAACCTTCACATCAACGCACACTTCATCGGTAAACGCAGGCCTGGTATGGCACGTGACTTCACATGGGTCCAGTCCATTGCTATCCTCTTCGGCACTCACCGTTTCTACGTCGGAGCCCTCAAAACCTCTACGTGGGATGATTCCGTTGACCGGATCTCCGCCTCTTTTGATGGACATGCTATATCACTTCCTCAGTTAGATGGTGCCACGTGGACTTCTTCCCCTGGAGTATACCCTCAGGTCTCGGTCAAACGTGTCAACGCTGACACTAACAACCTAGAGGTATGACCTAAGACCAACATTATTGGTGTCCTTAGCAGGTTTCTTAGGTCATTTATTGACCAAAAATAAATGTAAAAAAGGAAGAATTACGAAGGACGTTCCTTAATTAAGGAATTTTTGGCTTCGTCCTTAGATGCCACGTGCCGTCGTGTGAGTGGTGGAATCACAAGATCGATTCTCAGAGGCGAGCTGCGGAACCACGCCGCCGTCGTCTCCGTCTTCACCACTCTGCTTAAAATCAGTTTCCCTCTGTAGTGTAGATCCACGGCGGAGATCAGCTCCGGGAACGGACGGTCGAGATCGGAAAGTGGAGCGGCGGTGTCGAGGATAGAGTAGGCTTCGGAGAAAAAAAGGCGGGAATCATCGTCGGAGATGGTGGAGGTGGAAGGCCACGTGGAGCGGCGGAGTTTGGACCAGAGGATCTCGTTTGAAGCGAGGTTGTGAAGGTGTGAGGAGGCGCAGGAGACGGAGGCTAGGGTTGGGCCGTCGAGACGTGTCAGGATGTGAGACTCTATGATGTCGTGAAGGACGGTGGAGATTAAGTTCGTTACGGTGGAAGAAGAGGAGGAGCCCGCCATTTCACGGTGGTTGTTACTCACTGTGTTGCTTTTGTTGTTGTTATTAGCGTCACTTCCATCGTTTTCCATCTTGTGTTTTTCTAACTGGAAAAAAAAGAGTAAAACCGGTGGTGGTTTACCAATATTCTATACATTTACCAAAAGTCCTTAAAAAGTCCTTACCATACAAATAATATTAAAAAAGTCTAAGGACCTAAATAAATCCTTAACCAATAATCATGCTCTAAGAAAATAAACTTATTTGTATATATATACACTTTTGTTAATTGTATGCATACACAATTATATATATAATTACTCACACACATATATCCTTGAATATATAAGGTTGATAATAACAAACCAAACTAAACATATGTAGTATTTTAGATATTTCTGAACTTAGATTCATAATAGTAGTAATCAGTTAATAACTTGGTCTACATATATTTAAAACATATATTCAGGTTGAAGTAGAGGGCATGCTTAAGATCACAGCAAGAGTGGTGCCAATAACAATGGAAGATTCAAGAATTCATGGTTACAACGTTACAGAAGATGACTGTCTTGCTCATCTCGACTTAGGCTTCAAGTTTCAAGACCTTAGTGACAACGTCGATGGTGTTTTAGGACAAACGTATAGGTCTAACTATGTTAGCCGAGTCAAGATCGGAGTCCACATGCCTGTGATGGGTGGTGACAGGGAATTCCAGACCACCGGACTTTTTGCACCTGACTGCTCAGCCGCAAGGTTCACAGGTAACAGAGGCAGCGACGGTGAAAGGGGCATAATAGAGCTCCCTGAGATGAGTTGTGCCAGTGGCGTAGGTGGCAAGGGAGTGGTCTGCAAGAGATAGACGTTCCTTTGCTCCAGACTTTTATACTGCTACTACAATCACTATACAATATGGTAAGTGGTAACTATAATACGATAACTAATTAATAATTTGTAACACGATTTGTATCAAGGGTTTTCTATACCTGTTTATGAGGTATCTATTGCTTTCGTACAATAGTATCACGGAGAAAGGAAAATGTAATTTATTATTCTTGAACTGAATGAATTGTGAATTTATACTCATTTCTTCCTTTTGGCATTTTAATAACTAAATAATTGTGTAGTCAAAAAAGAAAAATTAAATGATGTGAGAAAATTTTAAAATACGATCATGATAACAAAAGAAAAAGTTGTAAATTGAAATTAGATAATTGCCAAGTAAAAAAATACATCATCTTTTTGATCATCTGAGTTTTAAATTATTTTTGTATTTAACTATCTAGAATATTGTTTTGCTTGATATTAATTTACACTCCACAAAATGTGCTACCACGTAAAGGTAGCATGCCGACCACTGGTTCGCTTCATTATGAAGTGATTGTCCCATAAAGATGGAAAAACATACATTAATCAAATTATTTTCTCCCATAAAGCGGAAGACATCTCTTGTTTTATTTTTGTAACTCACGGTGGTAGTTTCATAAACGATTATAAAATTTCGAGGTTATAAACAGTTCAGTGAGGGTTTCATGAATTTTTTTTTTTTTTTTACAAATTTGAATACCTCTTTTGTATGTAAATTATTTTCAAAATTTGGGAGCTATAGACTTGGAGCCATGTTTCAACCTTCATTAGAAAAATGGCAAGACTAGTCGTCGATATTGTCTCCTTTGAAAGCTTTCTTCGTCTGTGTTAAGGATTTTAACATATACAAAAGTGGGTTTTGTACTCTCTTTTCTACTGGATCTTCTATCAAGCCAGAGACAAGACTACGGCCTTCTTGATTGTATAGACCGAATGGGAACATGAACCCAAAGAGGAACGAAACTTAATTAAGGAGGGTTGCTTCAGAGCCAACTGACAGGAGTAACAACAAAGGTGCTGCTATACATGAAGCCACCAACACAGTCACCTTGTACATGGGACTGTCTGTCTAATTCAGTTAGAACATTGTCCGAAAAGAAACACCAGAACCTGAAACCTTAAATTTTTTACAGGTTCTAGTGAAACAAAAAAAACGTTACTAGGACACTAGATTTGTTACCTACTAGCCCCTTTAAAACTTTTCTTGATCGTCCAGATTTTAAAAAACCCTCATATCAATCACCAACAGAAAGAAAAGCATAAATACATAACTAGAGCTTTAAAGTTAAGCAATTATAAAACTGGTAACACAACATTCATTCTATTGTCTGCATGCAACGTAGCATTGTTCAGGAATAATCATGTTTTTAAGTAAAAACCACAAATTATGAAAGACAATATTATACAAGTCTCAGATTCCTTCTTTTAAGTGGGTTGCAAAGTCTGAAGAGGAAACGATAAACACATCAACGTCTGCCTTTAAAGAACCTCTCTCGAATTAAGATTAACTCCTTTCTGGCTTCACTGGTTGCCAAACGGTTCTTCGGAGATTCTTCACAACACCTAAGTCCCACCTTCAAAACCATTGTCAAGCACTCATCAAGAGGGAAACCAACTCTGAGACAGCTATTGAGAATTGAATTGTCTGCAATGTCCAACACCCTCTCTGGCAAAGCCAACTTGATGTAGCTGTTTAAGGTAAGGTTTCCCCCAAAAAACTCATTTGTTGGTCTTTTTCCAGTGAACATTTCCAAAAGAAGAACACCAAAGCTATACACATCACCATATATTGATGGTTGTCCTCCCACTCCATAATTCACAGAAACAAGAGTATAATTAAAAAATGATAAATTTCTCAAATAACATTTTTTAAATTTTGTCACAAACATAGCTCTCAAGGAAAAAAGTGACCGAAATAGATTTTTTTGGTCATTATTTTATCCTTGAACAAAAAGTACAACCATTTTTCTTCAATCAAATAGTACTGATGTGTGATATATATTTACCTGGTGCGGCATAGCCGATGGTTCCTCTGACGCCGGCGGAGCTTAGTTGGTTGAACAAAGACTCCTGATCATGTTTCATGAGGAGCCGAGCAATGCCAAAGTCGCTAACATGGCCAGTCAGATATGTGTCTAGGAGGACGTTGCTCGGCTTGAGATCGCAATGAGCTATAGGTTCATGGCAATAAACATGAAGATATTCCAAACCAGAAATCACATCAATGGCAATGTTGAACCTTTCAAAGAGGGTCAAGGTTCTTGAGGGAGGGTCTACGAATCTCTTCCACTTCCTCTTGATGCAGCCACATATCTAGGCTCCCATTTGGCATTAACTCATAGATAAGAGCTCTGAAATCATTTCCTTGAAAGTCCGTACTCGAACAAGCCGTCAATAGTTTCACAAGATTACGATGCCTTTTGTCCTTGAGAGAGTCACATTCTGTCATAAAGCTCTTCACAGCTCCACGTCTCTCAAGGTTTAGAACTTTCACTGCAACAAACTTGTTCTCTCTGTTGGAAGCAATGCCTTAAACACTGTACCAAAACTGCCTGATCCAATCAAATTGCTGGAAGAGAAGCCATCTGTCGCATTTCGCAGATATGCATAACTTATCTTTTCATGGAAAACCTCTAGTGTGGAAGAAGTTGGATTACTTCTCTGCTGGTTCTTCTTTCTTTTTCTGAACCAACATAGAGAAAAATATGCTATGAGGACCATCAAAACCAAAGCTAGGCCTATGGTTACCTTAATGGTAACTTTCTTCAAAATAGAGGAATGGCTAGCCACCATTGGTTGTGCTTGCACAACACATGGATTTAGTTTCAGTTCCTTGATACCTCCACAGAGATCTTCGTTTCCAAATACTTGAACTACACTAGCATTCTGAAATTTTCCTTCTGTTGGCACCTTTCCCTCCAAACTGTTGATGGAATAGATTTAGATATTCCAACAAGGAAAAGTTTGCAAATATACAGGTAGACACTTCCAGAGAGATCATTGTTTGAGAAATCGAGTCTTTTAGCACCCATCAACCCTTTTATATTTGGAATATCACCATCAAAAAAATTTCCTTGTAGATACAAATTCTCCACTGAGAGACAAGTTCCCAAGACTTGAGGGAGTTGCCCATATAATTTATTATTCGCAACAGACAGTGTGCAAAGACGTTCTAGTGGTATAATATACTTGGGAAGGGAGCCTGTCAAGGAATTATCTGACAAGTCGAGTTCAACAAGGGACTGAATCTGCATAATCTCCTGAGGTATAGTCCCGTTTAACTTATTAGACCCAACACACAAAAATAATATGTGTTTGCACTGACCAAGACTGGGAGGAATAGTTCCTTCAAAACTATTGTTAGACAAATAGAGTTTTTCTAAGCCGGTGATGTTGCCTATTTGAAGAAGGTATCTCTCCTGACATTCTATTTGACGTGAGGTTTAAAAACACCAATCTAGAAAGCTTTCCAATGGAACTTGGCAGTGGTCCAGCCAACAAGTTTTTCAAGGCTTATGAGATTCCCAATGTCATAAGGAATGGTTCCAGAGATGAAATTTGTTCCAAGGTCTAATTTCCAGAGGTTGGTGGACAGGTTCGTTATAGAGGTAGGCAAGTCACCTCCAAGCCTATTTCTATTAACAAGTAATATATGAAGTTGGGTACAGTTACTCAAAGCCTTAAGAAACTCAAGATCTCCAGAAGAGTTACTTCCCAAAGAATTATTGTGAAGTCTTAGTACTTGCAAACTCTTTAGTTTTCCAAAGCTCGAAGGGATACTTCCAATCAGTTTGTTTTGCTGGATTCCTAACACTTGAAGATTAGAGATATTTGAAAGAGTTGTTGGGATGGGTCCTGTGAAACTATTAGTTCCCATATATAACCATCCAAGTTTTGGTAGTAGATTACCAAAACCAGGCTTTAGGCTACCCGAAAAAGCATTACTAAACATGTTCAACAGCTCAAGCGAGGATAAATTGTAGATGGAAGGAGGAAAACCGCCTGAGAATTTATTCTCACCTAATCCAAGATCCATTAGTTGAGTCAATCTAGCTAGATCATCAGGAATACTTCCTTCCAAATTGTTCGTTGCAAATGTAACTCGCTTGAGTGATGTCAAGTTTCCTAGAGATGCAGGGATGTTCCCTCTAAGGTTGTTTGCACAAAGATCTAAAACTTCAAGCTTCTCCAATGATTCTAGTTCTGAAGGAACAACTCCTCCAAGATCATTATTATATAAATCAAGGGCCAACAATCTAGAACAGTTAAAAAGATTGACTGGAATTTCTCCTCCGAGAAAATTATAGTTCATATTCAAGTATTTAAGTCTAAACAAGTTTCCCATCTCGTAAGGGATGGTTCCACCAAGAGAGTTATCAGAGAGATTAAGTGATATCAGAAAGGAAAGGTTACCAATAGATGGTGATATCATTCCACTTAATTGCCATCCTCCAAGGTCCAAACGTGTAACTCTCTTGTGTTTGAGGCCGCATGTGACCCCTTCCCAATCACAGAGAGGAGATGAGTTATTCCATGAGGACAGGACATCTTGTTTGTCTTCAGAAACTTGAGATTTGAAGTCGAGTAATGCTTTCCTATCAGGTTCATCAGTAAAACCATATGCTTCATGTAACATGAGAGCACTGAAAGAAAATAAAAGAAACAATCTCATTCTCCTCTCTCTCTTTTTTTTTTTGGGTTAAAAGCTCTTATGGTGCAGGAAAGTGAATATATGACAGGAAGCAAATGCAAAATGTATTTTATCTTATTGTTGTTGAATGCAAAGCAGAAGATATCTATTGGCTCACAACCACATATAGAAAACTGAAAGACTTTAAAAATCTCATCTACTTGTCGTCAACCTTCTTGTCCTCGGAGTGAGCCCACTAGTCTCGTGTCTTATTATTGTTGATTTAATTGAGTTCATTAAACAAGTTTCCTGCTTCGTGAGGGATGGTTCCACCAAAAGAGATTCAGTGGTATGAGAAACGAAATATTACTAATATATATGGTGATATCACTACCATTAACTGCAATCCTCGGAGGCCCATACAAGTAAGTCTCTTATGTTTGTGACCACATCTAACGTTATCTCATTTGCGTAGAGGCACCAAGTTACTCTATGAGTACAAGACTAGTCTTTTTGTCATCAGTAATTTGTAGCAAAGGTAGCATGCGAGCAACCAAAAGAAACATAATGGAGCTCCTTGAGATGAGTTGTGCCAGTGGCATAAGTGGCAAGGGAGTGGTCTGCTAGAGATAGATTTTTTTTTGCTCCAAACCTTAATACTACTACTACTACTACAACAATTGTTAGTGGTAACTATAATATTATATCTAATTAATAATTTGTAAGACATTTTTTTCTCTACCTGATTGTGAGGTATCTATTGCTTTCATAACAATAATGTCATGGAAAAAGGAAAATGTAATTTATTATGAGAAATACCCTAGAATAGATATAATAAAGTTTGTGTTAAAATAAAAGATATAATAAAGTTGTTATCAGAAAAATAAATTTTAAGGAGAAAAATGATTAAAATATATTTTATTAAAGGGTGTAAATATATATATATATATATATATATACATATTAATTTACTAATTTAGACTTAAGGTTTAAAGCTACGGGGTAAGGTTTTAGAGGTGAAGTTTAATTTAAAAAAAAATGAGTAACAAAAGTTTTTTAAAAAAAAATACTATCTCCGTTTCGATTTAGTTGTCATTGTAAGGAATTTTTTTTGTTTCAAAATAAGTATCGTTTTATAATTTCAATGCAAAATTTATTAGTTTTATCTATTATTTTAATTTTCTATTGGTTGAAATGTGGTTAGGTGTATAGGTAATTGCGTTTTTATCTAGAAAATATGTAAAATTAAATAGTTTCTTAATTTACGTGTAAAAACCTAAAACGATAAGTAAAACGAAACGGAGGGAGTATATATTTCTATCATTTTTTTCTTGGATGCTATTGTTGTGACAAAAACTTGTTTTATATTGAACTGAATGATTTGTGAACTCATATTAATCTCTTCCTTTTGGCGTTTTAATAACTAAATAATTGTTACCACATTCACTTTTAAGTTACCAAAAAAAAACTAAATGATTTGAGAAAATTGTACAATATGATCATGATAACAAAAGAAAAACTTGTACAATAAAATTAGACAATTGCCACGTATAGAAAAATACATCATCTTTTGAATCATCTGAGTTTAAAATTATTTTTATATTTTATTATCTATAATATTGTTTTGCTTGATCATTAATCTACACTCCAACCAAATGTGCTACCACGTAAAGGTAGCATGCCGACCACTGATTCGCTTCATTATGAAGTGATTCTTCCATAAAGATGGAAAACACACATTAATCAAATTATTTTCTCCATAAAGCGAACACATCTCACGTTTTATTTTTGTAACCAACAGTGGTAGTTTCATAAACGATTATAAGATTTCGGGTTATAAACAGTTTAGTAAGGGTTTCATGCTTTTTTAAAAAAAATTGAATACCTATTTTATAGGTAGATTATGTTTAAATTTTGGGAGTTATAGACATATATTGACTATGTTCAGGATCACCCGGGACATTGATTAGAGGAAAACTTGGAGTAGGGCGTATTTTGCCATGAACTAAGTTGTTATTTAAGCGAAAACAGAGCCATGTTTTATATAATGCGAATCATATTGGCCACTTGTATTCCCATTTTATATCATTAACTAGTAATCGGTCCGCGCTACGCGCGGAATATACCTTACTTATTATTTAAATTTTCAAGAATTTTGTAAGCTTTTGTTTGTTGTGTGTTAGTTCTGTAGATGGAAGTAATGTATATGATAATGATGTACGCATTTTAAAAATGTTTTGTGGGAGGAGTTGATTGCAAGAGCTAAACAGGAAGAAGAATTAGATGTGATATGAGTGAGTTTGTAGGTTTCCAAAGCATTTTTGGTGAATTTTATTTGCGAGAACAGTTTGAATGAGAGAAGTGTATGGCGAAGATATTTTAAAAAACAAATCAATACATTAGTATACCAATTGATCGTCTTATTTATTTCCTCTCAGGTCTGAGATGTTGATCAGTGTGGAGCTATGTACCTTAACAATCAGAAAGAAAAAAGACAAACATCTTAAGTCGTGACGTTATTGTTCTTACAGATAATAACGTTTTGAGGATACTCAAGAAATAGATTCTTTCCACGGTTGAACTTTTTTTCTAAACTCAAAAAGAATTAAAGGTAACAGAGTTCGTCCATTTATTGGTTATCGCTCTTAATCTATTGTTGTTGATCTATTGATTCATAAAATTCTCTGTTTTGTTCTTGATACGACCAGAGAAGAAACGATGCCGAGTAGGAAGAATAGAGGGAACACCCAGTGGACGGGCTAACTCCGGTTATCGTCTTGGCTTGTATCACCGTCTTCATCGTTTCCATGCACATCAACGACTGCCCCCAAGACAGCCGCTGGTCGCTGGAGCTAAGAGAGATTGCGTTGCAAGGTTTCTCCGTAGGTTCTCGTTCCAGCCACTCAGAGAGAACCCTCTCTTAGACTCATCTTCTTCATTGTAAGAATTATATATGTTTCAGCAATAAGAGTGTCAATCTTTTTCCTCCAAAGAGTGAAGGTTTTGATCAGTCTGATCCTTTACTGCCTAACAAATCAGGTTCAGGCTTGTTGTATATTTCAAAAGTGTCCTTCATTCATCATTATTACCAAGTTTGTTTTGTTTTTTCTCTGTTTGACCCTTTAACGCTTTAGAATTCAAGTTCAAACTTGTGGTTTCAGATCGGAGAAGATGAGAGCTTTGGAATGGAGCAAAACCGTGAATGGTAACAAAGCCCACAAAGATACAATTGTCACCTCCTTGTAAAACTATTAAGCTAAGTGGACACATGAGGAGAGATGAAACCCAGTTAGTTTTTGTTTAGTGTAAACACATTTTGATTCTCATCCTCGTTTGCATCTGAACTTTTTCATCGATACGGTAGTTGAAGTGAGATTAATGCGATTACACATTGATCTTATTTTGGATGTGGAGATATTTTAAGATCTTTTTGCTTTGTTTATATAATGTTAACTAAAACTTAAACTGTCTCAAATGTACTGCTATTTTTTAAATTCTTTTATTGATCGAGAACATGTTATTGATCGAAACATGAAACTAACACCAAACCAGATATCAAATTAGACTTGTTTTTCTTTATTTTTGTGCCAGGTTACGTGGTTGATATATAATATTTAAAATTAGTTGAATAAAGTGTTAGATAAAATTTAAAACAATGTTTGATTTGCGAGTTAAACTCGTGGGCGTGTACAATATGCATGTAACAATTGTTTTGATTGTTGTAATACTACGAATGTTTTGTTAAAAATTATTTGACTCACCTTATCTTTGCGCTCAGTGTTCCTTTTGTACATTTTTGTGCTCTCTGGTTAGAAAACCCGTTTTCTCAAATCGACCCTTTAGAAGTTTCTGTTGGAACCATTTGCCTAGGGTATTAAAAGTTCAGACAGTTGCAAACTACACTCCAGAAAGTCTGTAGAAGTTCAGGCAGTTGCAAACAACATTTTTTTTCTATCATTTAAGCATGGAGATTATTAATCAAAGTGGAGGCTTATTACACTCTGGTCAACCCAACTTTTTTAACAGAACGCGTGTGGCTCTTCTCCCTCTTTGGCCCACTGAATAACCTGCAAACAGAATAAATAAAGATAATGCATATAAATAAAGACGTTTGAGAGAGAGAGAGAGAAGAATGCAACATATGGCTCGACAATACTTTTTCGTGTTTTGTCCCAAACTATATAGAACCGTAACCTGTATACTGTCTATTCCTCTTTGGAAGACTGAGACCCTTAATTTGTTAATTTTACATTCACATAAACAAAGAAACACAAATGATTGTGGTTGAAGTTTCTCAGAATAGTAAATCTAACAATACTTTTAATTCTGACAGAGGCTAATATCACATCCCCGTGTATCTGTTGTAACTTGTGTATAAGATAATCATAAACCGAAACGATGCATAAGATCAGAACTTCAACAACTGCACTGTTACCTGCCAAATGGACTGACCTGTCTTGGTTCTTTCTCGGTTGCCTCAACAGATACATTTTCACATGTAGCTGTTGAGAATTGTCTGAACCTTTCATGTAAGTATGCCCATCCAGAACAGTTCTCTGAAATCAAATAGAAATGAGTCGCTGTGATTCATCAAACAGTCAACACGAAATTTCAAAGAGACAACTATTATATACATGTATATCTCTGAGTCAAATTCTACAAAACCATAACCGCTTGAAACATTTTTCACATTCAGTATACGCTTATTATCTGCTTATATGGAATAAAACAAAAAAATATTAAAACAGAATAATGGTTAAAACTTAAAAGCAAACCATTCATTCATGTATCAGCAATGAAAAAAGGTTACCTTAACATGCAAAAAAAAAGTTTACTGCATTGTTTTAAAGGATTGAGAGGATGGTTTTGAGAGAAGGAAGGTCACCTTTTTATACTCGCATGACCGCCTTGGAGAAGACAAACTCGCATTGAAGGCTAGATCGTGGTTGATGGATTTAAGAAGGGTCTAACAACGATGAATCTATAACTGGGAGCGTTTCGTATTTCTAATAAGAATATCAAAAGGCGCATATCGACTGATCGTATCAAGCTCTCAAACGGCGGAGACGAAAACTGGGATGAACCCTAAATCTCTGCAACATGACGCCTATTGAGAGGCTTAAGGGTGATGTCTGTCGGGCTGGGTCCCTTGAGATTACTTAAGGCCCAAACTCTAATCGAAGCCCACATCTATTATAGACTCACGTTAATGAAATGCAGCCTTTTGTAAATGGGACAGGTGTCGTGCTCTCCTCTTCTTATTTGATGACGTTCTTCTTATTTGATGACGTGTCTTCTCTAAGAAGAGAGACAAGGTCTTCTTTATAATAATAGATGTCGCCTCTAGATGTCTTCCAATACACAACCGGAAACATCTACTACTTTATCAAAGCCAAAGACTGTGTTTCAAAAAAAAAGACTATGGATTGTTTTATGATTCCAAATAACAAAAAAAGTCGGAATACAAACTAAAGACGTAAGCGACCAACGTATAATTTTGTGCTGTAATATTCAAGAAAAGAAGAAACAAACATACTATAAAATCCAACATCAACAACCACAACACAATGAATGGATTCCATCATCTCATTGATTTTAAACACTCCCTTGTTTTTTTTATGTACACATCTTTTTTTTATCATCATTCTTCAATCGCTTTCAAACTCGTCTTCATCTCCAAACGAGAACACAGATGCATCAGCCGCCATAACCTTGAACTCACTATTCTCTGAGCTTGACACGTTGACCCCTGACCCAGTGGGTTTCTCTGTCGCTTCAGCTTTGCTAACCGTTCCTTGCACCGGCTGTGAAGATGATCCTTTGTTTTCAGAAATAGACACTTTCTCCGTAGCACGAGTCAGACCAGAGGTTTCATCTGCGCTCTGTTTAGCTTCTGGGGTTTGAGAAGAAGCTGATGATGTGGTTTTGG
The DNA here is from genome assembly GCA_905132765.1 of Moricandia arvensis. Taxonomy (NCBI): domain Eukaryota; kingdom Viridiplantae; phylum Streptophyta; class Magnoliopsida; order Brassicales; family Brassicaceae; genus Moricandia; species Moricandia arvensis. The sequence goes on from CAJHQP010001770.1 coordinate 24,186, forward strand.
CCGGACCAGTTGAGTCTGCTTCATTGTCAGAGAACACATCGTCCTTATCAGGGTTCTCTGTTTCTTTCTTAGGTGCTGGAACCGGTGTAACACCTTCATGGGAAGAAGTAGTTGCTGAAGTTTCTTCGGGTGCCTTGGATGCTGGTTCAGAGCTAGGTTTTGCAGGGATTGTTGAGTCAATATCAGCAAGAACAACTTCGAGCATAAATCCAGGAGAAGGTAGCTTCCTCTGCATTAGAACAAAAGCCAAACACAAACGTATGTATATATATCATTTCAAACCAAAGAACTGATGGAGAAGGAGCCCAACTTCGAGTTAACACACAAAGTGCATTCAGTAAATTACCTTGTCAAACCCGTCAAGCTCGCTGGTTTTTAGGATCACTCTGTTTTCCATCATTGTCGTGTTTAACCAGCTGGGAAGAAGAATAGAGAAAAAAATTGTGAGAGACTGAAAGGAAAATTTATACTGATAATGGATTTGGATAACAAGGTGCTAAGCTTCCTAACCAGTAAAAATCTCCTTGGCGGTCGTGGAAATGGATTTTGAAGTCCCCAGCCAATTCCGTCAGACCAGGCTCTCCGGGTAAGGCAAAGACCATAACCCCTTTCTTTGGCGCACTGAACCAAAAGTCTTCTGGCTGCAAAAACATGAAAAATCCTAATTGATACAGAGCAAATTCACAAAGCCTTCAACAAAAACCTGATATAGCAATGAAGTAACAACAGTGGCTTACCGATAAATCCTTGGTCCGAAGATGCTTTTTCGTGGTAAAGAGAACACCTGCATATAAGTTAGAAGAAGATATTAACTACATGATACTAGCTTAATAAGTTGTCATGAAACAATGTTCGACCAACTCACCATTGTGATCTGAAATGGTGATCGATGGTCTGATCCAATAGGGACACCTGTGAAGCCGGAATCCCCTAAGCATACACCTAAATACAAAGAATTGTACGATGTCAACACACAACTGTGTGCTACGTTAAGGTATATAAATATGCAGCTTACTTGCGGCCTGGTTGGTTTTCTCCGTTGAAGTAGGTCAAGATTCGTTCAAAGTATTTCACATATCTCTGCAAAATAATAATTAAACAAACTCACTAGTCAGTAGAAGAGCAAAGAACGCTTTAAAAGCGGTTTAATTATACAAATTGCAAAACAAGGCTTACAATCTGGCTAGGTAGCACAAGCCCTTTCCCATCCACACATCGTTTCTGATTGTAGAAGTCCATGCACTCTTCTGCAGTCGGGAAAAACTATACAAGAAAAGGAAACATGATTAGTTCCCTATGTTTTATAGAATTTTATAATAAATTCTTTACCTTCAGATACAGAAGAAGACTACATATCATAAGCCCTGTCCTTGCCATTCCCGCCTTACAGTGAACAACCACAACATTCTCTATGTCCTCCTTCAACCACGAATATGCACTTTGGCAAAATGAGGTAATCAAATGGATTGGCGGGCAATTGTGATCATCAAATGGGAAACTGGCCACCTGGAGGCAAAACTATTAGTGCAAAAAGATGTTTAGGGACATTTAACTGGCAAAAGAAGCAGGGAAACTAGTTTACTATTTTGCCTGCATAATCTGAATATAGCTATCAACGTAGAAACATAAATAATTTGGAACAGAAAATTGAGCCACTTCATTGCAGCAGGTTTTTTACATGATAATGTACAATAGTTCAGGTAAGAAATAAGCAAATTGTCACAATCTTATACATAACCATTTTTAATCTAACTGTTCCATAAGTACCTCAGAGTTAAAGTAAGTTGAAATAATGCAGTGGGTGATCTATGGAGCTATTTTCCTAAGTTTTGACTAAGGTTCTATTACTCAAGGAAATCATATGTTGGTCAAATTCAAGGAAAAAAAGAAGAGGAAAAATAGGATATAACATACCTTCCCTTCAAACAATGATACATCATACAACCTCTCTGAACAAAGATTGTAAACCTTGTATTTTCCCTACAAGAAGAAAGAAATTATAAGAAAGCACCGTGACTACACACTTACAAATTCTTAGACACATTAGCTATTTTTTGACATATGAGTATCGAAATGCTAAATTTTGAAAGAAAAATAGTGATACTACCTTGTGTTGAGTTTCAAGAAAGTTAATAACTTCTTCCATCTGGTTGCGGTAGAAACCCTGCATCGATATTTTGAACAAACATAGGCCATATTAACTTCAACTCGATTCTGGCAGAGAAAAACTAAAATAGAGCATATCCAGGGGCAACGATTACAAGCATACTAATTGACTCACCTCGACATATCCAAAAAATCCAGAACTCATATCACCAGCAGGAAACCCCATTGCAATGATGTTCTCTGTTATGTAAGTCAGATCCAAATCAAACCCTCCTTCCTACAACCACAAGTCAAGCAAAACAAACATTTAATTTCAGACAAGGAAGACAGCTAGCATGGAAGTAGCTTAAACTGTATAAGTTAACTCCACCTGGTATCTTCTTTTGTTCTGAGACACAGCATGTCGAGCCTTGACCTGCACTGCCTTAACAGCATTCTTTGACGTATCAACCAAACCTTTCGTAATCGCTCCAATGAAACCAGGTTGTGCAGAAGATGAAGCTCCATCTGTGGTCTCATCAGGTTGAGGAGATTTGGGAGACAAACGAAGCCCTAACCCACTAGTAAATTTCGCAAAGGCGGATTTTTCAGTGTTATTGTCAACATCAGAGGTGGAAGCAAATGGCTGAGGGACTTTCAAGCTTTTGGCCCATGTTGAGATCCCAGAGGCAGATAGCTTTGACGCTACACCTTGAGGTGAATCATCGCTTCCGGCTTCTACAGCAGCAGCAGCAGGAGGAGGAGGAGGCTGAGCATCTGATGGTGTTACTGTAGCAGGCGGATTTGATGATTCAGATGACATTGTTTCAATCTTACTAAATCTTGATTCTAGAATACAAAATGTGGATTATCGATACTGCAAATCCTCTTTCTGCATATATCACATAGAAAAAAAAATTACAATTGAGTGAGATAATTTCGTAAATATAATCTAAAATAAGTCTAAAAAATTGAGACTTCAACATCAAAATCAAAATTAAAGAACCCAAAAAAAAAAAATCTGATATTGCGTAACTAATTCAAATCATTTGGCCCGAAATCATAAATTCCGGGTTCTAAGGACCATATTAACCCGTCGTTACGCACCCATCTAAGCTTTGGGAAGAACATGCACAAGAATTAACAGGGCGATCACGACCCAATGGGAAAGCTAAAAACTTAGCAAACATATTGGACCAACAATCTATGCAAGCAAATCGAAAAGAACATCGAAAAAGCAATAGGAGATACGCAAATACCTCATAGATCGAGAACCAAATCCAAAGAGAAGCGAATGAAATTGAGGCGAGGGAGGTTACGGACCCTAGGGCTCGAGGATTTTTCAGATTGGGGGAAAACAAACAAACAGGATAGGAGATTCAAAGTCACGTGGGAGTTACGGTCAACAATTCACCACTGCCGTTAGATCTGGTGACCTTTTGGATCTAAATCCAACGTTGCACGTGATCCCTCCCTGAGTATATTTACTTCTCAGCTAAAAATTATTTGGGAATTGATTTGTGTATTATCACCACATTAAGTTTTTTTAAACATTAACTAATAATAATAAATATATTTAATTTTTATATCAGCTTTAAAATTTTAATTTAATTAAATTATACTTTATAATTCAATATAAAAGTATTGTTGAATTATTAAAATTTATTCGTGTATAATCACCATAAAATAGCTCAGTGAGCGTTAATCAATTCATTGAATTACTTAGTAAATTTATTTTTATTACTTGAGTATATTTGAACTAAAATCAATTAATAAAATAATTCTCAAAATTCCCTTGATAGCCTTAAAATCATTCTCAACAATGGAAGAACTGGAACATGAAAGCCTTAAATGATCCTCAAAAAGTACCTCCTTAATAGGATTGAACCAAATTAAAGATGACAAACGACACACGCTCCGCTTGTTAGATAGAGCTTTACAAAAAGTCTATCTCACAACAAGGCCCAACCAATTAAAACAAATAAAACCCCCAATTTAAACACACTTGGAGACAACAAACCAAATCCTGAACTGGACTTGAGTGGATACACAGGCCGTAACGCGACTCCACAGTTCCCTGTTGAGTTATGAAAGTTACGTTGGAGCTTAAGGTATCCACTTTCACCCCAGTTTGCTCCCCATGAGTTACGAATAATCCAGTAGTCTTCACCTTTCTCCGTCGTTCCATACCCCACGACTAACACATTGTGGTTTCCATACCAATGATCACATGGTCCTGTAAACACACCCTAGATGAAGAAAAAACACAACTTATTAGTATTGGGTTTTAAGAGAAATCAATTTTTTTGGTGAAAAGTGTGAGATTTACAGATTTGTAGAGTTTCATGTTTTCGGCTTCAATCATAACACTAATAGGTTGATGAGCAACAGCTTTCTTCAAAGACATCTCATCGTTATGAGGAGCATCCTCATAACTATCAATGGTAACATACCGAGTGGTAACCATCTACAACATGATGAAAACAAGATATAAGTAAATGCAAAACCATAATCAAAACTTCAAATGGTCGTAATACAAACCTCAATGGCCTTGCACGCGGCAGTATCATTCTCAGTATAAGGGTAAACTTTATCCGTTACAATACCACCGTTTTCTATAACGAACTCAAAAGCGTCAGCTGCGTTACCTCCCAAACATCCAAAGTTTCCGGAATCTTCCCCTCTGTCACAGTCCAAGAGTTCTTGTTCCGACAAAGATACTAACTCTCCTGTCTTGATCTTGTTTAAACCCTCCACCGCTCCAACGGCCGCAAACGCCCAACATCCTCCTATTTATATGAACGGCAAATAAAATATATTCCACATAGAAAATTCAATGATACATTAAATAATATATAAATTATTATGGTTAATTCAGTTATTACCAATTAATTTTAAATTGGAAGCGCTCGAATCTAACCCAAACTCAACCGCACAAAATGAAATATAATGTTATAAGAAATATTGAACAGCATACGTACCACAGTCTCCTTGATCTTTGACTGGAACAACTGCACCTTTCTCTATCCAGTCAACTTCATCAGGCAATATGTCTCCTTCCTTGTATAAATACCTATCTCCTATCACTGGATCGCTTGATCTTACCATCTTCGACCCCCTCAAGTGAATAGCTCGAAACTCATCATCGGTTAGATCCGCAAACCGGGTCAACCCGAGCTCGTAAGTCCGGTCCGGGACCGAGTTGTGTGCTTCTATCAACTTCAAGTTGTCTTTGAAGATGTTGAACCGTCTCTCTTTCTCTCCAAGAGCGTTATAGTTCTTTCGGTTCTCCACAAGCCACCGCTCGTAGATCCGTTGAACTTCCGCCTCGTTATGCTTAGTCTCCCTCGCTGTAACGCCGCCGAGAGATGAGGAAAGTAGTAACGCGGAGAGGACCACGAGAGTTATAGTTATAAACCTTATAGGAATAACCATTTTTTTTTGCTTGTTTCTGTTGCTTTGATTCACTTGAGATCTATGCAACTGTTGCGTCGAAGCGTTTATTGTCGTCGTGGAGAAAACTGGAGAGCGTGAGAGATCTTTGATGCGTTCTTCGTAGTACGTGCCATCATTTTTTATAATATTATTTGTTTATTCTATTGTGGAAAAACAGAAAGGAAAGTCACATCACACGTGAATGATGTCCCAATATATCATTTTATAATGTTTTATTTTACCGGTTCTTTCTTTTTTGTCAACATATTTATTTTACCGGTTCTATATTTCAAAAATTGAATCTGACATAGTTAGCCAATTTTGTTATCGGTCAAAGAAGAGGAGTGAGCAAAGCATGGATTAGTGATCATTTGTTGTCGGATGCAATAAATAAATAAAATATTATATGCAAGTTAGTATTATAAAAACCGAAACATGAAAAAAGAAATTTTTATAATATACAACTTAGTATTGTAATTTTTTTTCAAATAAAAAACTTGGTTAGAGAATTTTTGTTGGGAGATATTTCGATTACTGTAGAAGCATGTGGGTGTGTTCTGCGATTTTCCTATAGGCTATAGCTTATCAAAGAACAGTGTGCACCATAAAAAGGCAAAGCAGATTAACGAGAACGTGCATTACATTGAAAAAGGGCGTGTGAATATCACAAATGTATTCTACAGTTCTAAACCGTGCATACATGTTTATCAAGGTTCTACTGGCTAACAAGGTGGCTGAGACTAAGAGACTTCAGGTGTGTTCTAAATAAAGGAGGTTCATGTCCCGGGATCGTGATCCCACCTCAAAAGCATTTGAAAGTCCTCACAATTGGATTATGGAGTCAAATTAGTTCCAAAGACACATTTTACAGCAAAACCAGACCAAACCTCAGCTAACATAGAAAATGTGTTACAAGAAAACACAACATCTAGTTAAAAATCAAAGGTCTGGTTGGAGAATTACAGATTTGTAAAGCTAAAAAGCTTGACTACTACTAGCTTCAATGGCAACATTAGCAGATTTATGAGCAAACGGCTTTCTTTAAAAACATCTCATCGTCTCTAGGAACATCCTCATAACCATCTATGGTTACCTCACGAGTTTTGTTCTTCTACACAATGAAAAATAAACACATAACACTAGCAAACTGAAAGCATAATCAATCTAAGGTTTATTAATTGTACTTGATTAAATCAGATTAGCTAATTCTTGGTAATCTAATTAATCACCACTGTTCTGTTGTAGATTTAACACGCTAATTAAGTTTAGAACTATATAAAACTAGAATTGAACTTACATAGATGTTTTTTTTTTTATGAAACACTGAACTTACATAGATGTTTAAAACAGAATAGTATTCAGTCAACTTCAACTGGGTCTAGTTTTTATTATTCAAAGGATACGAGAACAATGCTGTGGAGCAAATATCAGATTACTTCTTAAACATTTACATAAAATACAAATCAAACCCAAGATAAAGTATTAAAAACTAACGTGCATGATCCAATCTTGAACTGTCTAAAAGACAAAAGACTTGAATCTTGAACACTTTGGATGACATTCTGAAAACAATACGGTTCTTTTATTAGTTTAGTCTCTCCTCAAGCGCTGCTCACAAGCACGTTAGTAGCCTTCGTGGTTGCAGTCGCTGGGCCTCTGGTCAGAGCTTTTACGCTGAACGGACTGTTTGCCTTCTGTCCACACCAAATATCATAAACAAATCAGTCAAAGTAACAAAACAAAACACAAAGTCTTTTAACCCATAGAGAGAACAAGACACTAACCATTCTACAAGTACCAGCCTTCAAGTCACAGACAGGGTATGACTGAGGGCAGCAGCTAGATCCATCCTCACAGCAAGTAGCTGACTCTAGCGGACAACATCCCCAGCTGTAGCATTTGCCTTTGTACTCATAGAGACAACAGCAAGTAGACTTTGCTGGACAAGTGTAAGACTTGTCACAAACAACTGGTGCAGCTGGTGGCGGTTTTGGTGGGTTTGAGCTTGATGATTTGGTAGGGTAAGAAGCCATCATTGCCACACCACATTTCCCTGATGAATCTTTAATGTTACGTTCGAGCTTGATGTATCCACTCTCTCCCCAGTTTGATCCCCATGAGTTTCGAATAATCCAATAGTCTTGACCTCCTGAGGTTCCGTATCCAACGGCTACCACACCATGGTCTAAAGCTGTTCCACATGTTCCTGTAAACACACCCTGAAAGAAACACACCATAACATTAGTAGGAAGGCATTTCAAATTTGAATCATGTGACAGTCAGTCCATTATGTAGAACTAAGTGTAAGTGTGTTCTTCCCGGAACCGACCAGATCAGCCGATAAGACATATATAAAAAGAAAATAAACAAAATATATACTTCAATGAATTTTAAACCAATTATACATGAAGGTTTTGTTTAGTATATTACCGATTTGTAAAGCTGGAAAGCTCGGCCACCAGCTTCAATGGCAACACTGATTGGCTGATGAGCAAGAGCTTTCTTTAATGACTTCTCATTTTCAGGAACATCCTCATAACCATCGATGGTAACAACACGAGTGTTCTTCTGCAGGAAGACACATTAACTCATCAGTATACCAAATTTAATAAAACCATAAACTACAAAAACATTAGCACTATGATCATGAACCTTATCGGTATTGCATATGTTATCATCAGTAGCTGTATAAGGATAATCTTCAGCAGTATCAATACCACCGTTGTTAATAATGAACTGAAAAGCATAGTCCATGAGACCACCACCACATCCACCATTGTAACTTGTGTCACAATCAACAAGTTCTTGCTCCGACAAAGACACTAACTCCCCTGTCTTAATCTGGTTTATCCCTTCAACCGCTCCAATCGCCGAAAACGCCCAACAACTTCCTATAACCCATTAATTTCACTATTATTAAACAGCGACCAAAACGCAAACGCGATTCAAGAAACAAGAAAAGGTTAGTTCATACCACAGTTCCCTTGATCTTTAACCGGAACAACGGCGCCTTTGGCTCTCCAGTCAACTTCCTCAGGCAACTTATCACCAACGTTGTGTAGATACCTCTCTGTCTTCACCGAGTCTCTAGTCCTCTCCATCTTCCTCCTCAAGTAAATGGCTCGGAACTCTTCGTTGGTCAGATCGGCGAACCGGGTCAACCCGAGTTCGTAACTCTGGTTCGGGGCAGAGTTGTGCTCTTGCACGAACCTCACGTTGTCCATGAAGATCTCGAAACGTTTATCTTTCTCTCCTAGACCATTGTAGTTCTTGTGATTCTCCACGAGCCACCGCTCGAACAGCTTCACTTCCTCAGGGTTCGGATGATCCACCTTGGCCGTGACGCCGCCGAGGGATGAGGGGAGTAATAACACCGAGAGGAACACGAGAGTTAGGGTTGTAAATGTGATTGGAGTAGACATCGTTGTTTGGTTTTGGTTATGTTTCAATGAGATTTGTGAAACAGTTGCGTGAAAGTATTTATAGAGAAAGTAAAGTTTTTGTCTTTGAGAAGGATAGATGTGTTCTTCGTATTGGCGCTGACGTGTTATTATTTTTTATTATGTTATGTTATATAGTTTAATCTAGAAAGAAGAAGAAAAATGTGACATCACATGGGGATAAAGATACTTTCAAGAAATTTCGTTTAATTTTTTTTTTTTTTTTTTTGACATCAAACACCATGTATTATTAAGTCAACCCAAATAGGTTAGCATGGGTAGCCAACCTTGTCGGAATCGTAGAGTCTACATGGGATTCAAAAGAGTTTTGTGCGCGGGCGTCTTTAGCCAAAAGGTCCGCTCTTACATTACAAGCTCTTGGTATATGATCAATAGTAAAAGCAATAAAAGTAGAGCGTAAGGAGGTAAATTCATTCCATTCGGAGGCCATTGAGGGCCATTCTTCTTCATCGTTAAGCAACTGAACAAGCTGCAGGCAGTCCGAGAAAAAGGACATTGATGTAAAACCTAGCCGCAGGGAACTTCTCATTGCATAGAGCAAGATCGTAAATTCTGCGTGCAAAGGGGAGAGAGCTTGTGCCAGGCCCATGGAGCCGTACACATGTTCTCCCGACGGTAAGTCAAAGACGAAACCCCCTCCCAATATACTGGAGTTCATCACCCAAGATGCATCCACTTGGCATCTTGGAAGACGTGATTCACTCATTGCAAATCTGTTTGTATCCGGGGGTTCCTCATCAGCTCCATGTTCTCTTGCGGGGGTTGCTTGGGCTGCACGCCAGAACTCCTCCTCCTCGGTTGCATGACGGATCGTGTCTGGTGGTGATACTATCTTTCCTCTAAACGTATTTTCGTTACGTGCTTTCCATATAAACCAAATAATCCATGGGAACTTGGCCAGCACGTCCTCAGGAACTCCATTCGACTTAGCACGGAAGAGTAAATAGTCAAAGTTCTCGAAGAGAGATTCTCGCGGGAAGAGTCCCGGACCTGATGGTATATTAGACAGGGCCCAGCACTGGAGAGCGGGCGGGCATAGAAACAGAAGGTGGTTGATCGTCTCGTCATTATCCCCACACCGAGGACAAGAGCGGTCTGAGAAGCAGTGTTTATCCGTTAATCGACTGCACGTCGCGACACAGCCTGATAATGCTTGCCATAGGAACATCTTGATCTTCCGAGGGGCCTTTATTTTCCATATCCGAGCCTTCAGAGCATTAGTGCTCGGCTCCGAGACCACTGTTTCTTGTTTCTCGTCTTTTAGGGTGATTGCAAGCTTATATCCCGATCTTACGGTGTATAGGCCAGACTTTGTATAGATCCAGCACACCCCATCCTCCTTGAAATTGTGACTCGGTCTTATACTCCTAATTATAGGGAGGTCTCCTGGGTCTATTAAGGTTTCGAGGACATCTAAGCGCCATTGTTTGGTCGTTTGATCAATCAGCTGATGTACGTATAGATTTGGATTACGGTATACTCCATTGTCATTGGCCGGGCTTGCTGGTATCGATGGAATCCATGGGTCCAGCCATACTCTGGTATTGTATCCTGATCCAATTGTCTTTCTTAGTCCTTCTCGTAATAAATCTTGTGCTGCTAGCATACTTTTCCACCCAAAAGATGGGGAATTAGAGGTTTTAATTTCCATCGGACTGGAATGTCGGAAATACCTCCCTTTGAGGACTCGAGCAAGCAGAGAGGTTGGGTAAAACATTAATCTCCAGAGCTGTTTTGCTAAAAGTGCGAGGTTAAAACTTCGTAAATCTCTGAATCCAAGGCCCCCTTGATCAAGCGGTATACATATCTTTTCCCATGCAATCCAATGGAGTCCCCGATTATTTGACTTTGTACTCCACCAGAATTTGGCGATTGCACTCTGTAGTTTACTGATAATATCTTGTGGTAGTAAGAAGCATGACATTACATAGGTGGGCAGAGCTTGTGCAACTGATTTCAGGAGAACTTCCTTTCCTCCTTTGGATAAGAGTCTAGCCGACCACGAATTTATACGCTCATTTAGCCGATCTCTGACAAAAGCAAACACTTGCCTCTTAGAGCCGCATATTTTCTCCGGTAGTCCTAAATATACCCCCATGCCGCCCTCTCGGGTGATGCCTAGCGTTCGCTTTATTTCTCTCTTAATGTCATGGCTTACTTTGCTTCCAAAAGATATCGATGATTTTACTGGGTTTAATTGTTGCCCCGATGCCCGTCCATACAGGTTGATAATCCGAAACAATTCAGCACACTGTTGTACGTCTGCTTTACAGAAAAATAGACTATCATCAGCGAAGAGAAGGTGTGATAGTGCCGGATTTGCTCGTGCAATTTTTAGACCCGTAAGTCGTCCTTCCTCCTCTGCTCCTCGAAGCTGCGAGATAAGTGCCTCTGTTAACAAAATAAACAGGAAAGGGGATAGTGGGTCCCCCTGTCTCAGCCCTCTAGCTGGCTGGATGTGTCCCCTAGGTTCTCCATTCAGTAGTACCTGATATGATACCGAAGAAATACACCATCGAATCCAGGTTACCCATTTTTCTGCGAAGCCCATTTTCAGGAGGAGAGCTTCCAAGAAATTCCATTCCACTCGATCGTACGCTTTACTCATGTCTGTCTTGATAGCTACAAATTTCGCTCGGCACATGGGATTTGTACGGAGTGCATGAAACACCTCTTGAGCAAGTAGGATATTATCCGAGATAAGTCTTTTCGCCACAAAGGCGGACTGAGTTTCTGATATCAATTTTGGGAGTATCCTCTTTAGGCGCAAGCATAGGATCTTCGAGATGATCTTGTAGCTGACGTTGCAAAGGCTGATGGGTCGAAATTCCGCCATTTCCATGGGTCGTTCTGTCTTTGGTATAAGACATATGTTCGTCTGGTTTAATCTTGGATCAAAAACGTCAGCCGTAAAAAAATCTTTTACCATCGCGATTGTATCTCTCGCCGTAACCTCCCAGAATTTTTGATAAAAAAGACTCGTCATACCATCTGGTCCTGGAGCTTTGTCGGGGTTAATGTTATCGACTGCTTTCTTAATTTCTGCGTCCGATGGTATACTTAAGAGTGCCGAGTTCATTTCCGGCGTAACTTTCTCGGTAACGTACCGGAGGGTTTCTTCGAAATCATTTGGCTCCGAAGAGGAGAAAATATCTTGGAAATATTCTGAGGCAATTTTTCCGATTGCTGGTACATTCTCAGCCCATCCTCCCCTTGGGTTCTTTAGCCTAGTGATTCGATTTCGAGCCCGTCTTTGTTTTGTTGCAGCATGGAAGAACTTTGTATTCCGGTCTCCAGAAATTTCGTTTAATTAAAAGGGTAGAGTATATATATCAAGATTTGACCCAGGAAAAATATATTATACATCAAGATTTAAGAGAGATGATAATTCATAATTTGATTGGTAACTTCTTCTTTCTTACTTTGTGTATATCACCTATTGTTTAAATTGTAACTATATAGTTTTATATCGAAGTAAAAATTAGAGAAACTTCTTCTGGTAGTTTATTTGTTTCATTTTTACTACATTTTATATCAAACCTTATCAGTAACATTTTAATAATGATACTGATAAATCGATTTCTATAATTATTTTCTAGCTTTAATATTTACCTAATGTTATTTAGTTTGGAAAATCTAATAGCATCTACAATGATGGTATCTCATCGAATTCTTTTCAAAAAAAAATAAAAACTAAAAAAAAGTAGAAGAAATGAAGAGAGCATAGAGAAAATGTATGCATAAAGAGACTTAAAACAATTAAGAGAGAGCCTTATACTTAGTTGTCATATTCTAATTAGTTTCAATTTTATTTACTTATAACTTTAGTTTCAAATTTGTTGAGAAATTTTTAGGAAGAGTTTTGCCAGTGTGAATACTCTTCTAACCTTTCAGAGAGTAATTTCTTATAGACTCTTTTAACCGTTCTCGTTAGGTACTTGCCTAAACCCAATGACTCATCCGTGTTAAACTCCCCTTTGAAAACGACAAAATAACACATTTTGTATCAATATAAAATATTTTAAAAATATATAATTGATATCGTGGGTATACATGGTATTATTATTATTATTATTATTATTAGCGACACGAGGCGATGAATATTCCGTTTCTTAATTACTTTTCAGTAGTTGTCTCTTGGTTGCTTGCACCCTACAAACTCGTATTTGATAATTTCAATTCGAAGAGTAGAACAAGGAACTCTTCCTTCCTTCCTAAGTCTACTCTTATTAAGATCTTTATTATCTAATCGCCGTTTCATATAGAATCTTTGTTTAACCAAATAAAGCAAAATATCTTTAAAATTTTACTTATGCGTTCTCCTATTGGTTACTAATACATTACTACTACCATTCTTAGGTAAGTCTGTGAGATTCGTTTCACTCGTATTAAAAGCAAGGCAATTGGAATATGGATGGATGGTTATAGTTCTACATGAATGCAGTGGCGATGATATCGGTAAGATCCACGATATATAGTTTAATAAATTACGCTAAACATATAAACTAATACAGTACTGTCCAAATTTTATTAAATTTTTGAAGATTATGAAGAGGTATGTTCATCTGAATATTCTATACACTACTTGCTCAATAATTTGGAAGAATAATGTTTCAATGTTTTTAGAACATGATTAATCTCTATCTCTTATTTGAGATTTTTAATTCATAGTTGACTTTTTTTTTACATTTTTGTCTAAGAAAAATCTCTTATATTTTTTTTTTTTTAAAAGATGATTCTTAATTTTTTTTAGTTAAAAACTAAAAAAAGATAAAAACCATCTTTTAGTCAAAATTAAGAATTTCAGTTAAGAGATTTGAATTAATTATGGCATTACCATGTTTTCTATATTATATCTGCGAAGTGTTACTTTAAAACCAGATGGATCTTTTAATGTTCCGCGAAGTCAAGCAAAAATCTCATTATGTCTTTTGTTTAACTATAATAGTTACTATAGGGTATTATTTTTTTGTCTGGAAGAAAAAGTAGTTCTCATAAGTCATTAATTTGAACCGTTCTTTTTGATGTTGTACAAATCAACAAGAGATAGAGTTGGTTGGATAAAGATCACAGTTTCATAGGCAACGTGATAAATGGCCGGACAACGTGCAAATATGTATTTTTTAACTACCGTACCGAGTCTACCGACACGACATCTTAACTTTAATATAATTGAGATAAAGGATGACTCATCTTTTATCTAATGGTCGTACGCACCAAGACAAAAAAAGGATAATTATTGATCATAATTCATCAAGTAATGTTAATTTAAAGGAAATTTAGAAATCATTTTTATCTTTAGAATACTCCCCAAATTGATCCCTTGACTAAAACAGACTCTAAAAAGGTGTCATTTTCGCTTTTAGACGTTTTCATATGATCCTTTCAACGCTTACGTTACATGAGAGAGAAGCCCAGTTGAAAAATACTTATTTCTGACCAGGTGACATACGTTGGATTATCGTGGACTGTAATAGAGACGGACCGTTTCTATTAACTGGGCCAATACTTCTTTCATGGACTATAATTAGTCCCTTCTATACATCATGGGCCAATAATTCTTTCTGGTGCTTATTTGATTCTAAGTTCTAACTAAAATAGTTAAATGACGATCGCATAGGTTACCAGGTGGTCAATTGCTTGTTTAATTTCCAAATTTTCAAACGTTTTAAAAGTAATACGATAATAGTGTTTAAATTTATGTCGAATACAATGTTTTGGTATTTTTGTATCAACTGGATATCTCCAAAGAACATAAATTATATCGTAAATACCCTTCTAGGAATTCAAGATTCTATTTTTTTTAAAACGAGATTTGTTTTGGCAAGTAGTCCGTCTAATGAGTTGTTTGCCTTGGTCCTTGGACGTCCAAAGCATGTTCTATTAGATTCAAACGGTACGTACGGTGTTCTGATACTGTTAGTGAATTAAGTATGATCAGTTACATGTCAATGGTTATTTGAGATGGGGGGGGGGGATTCACTTAATCATTGTTCATGCTATTGCTCGTATGATACATGCATGCATCGTCTTGTTTCTTTCTTTCTAACACACATATATATACAGGGAAAATTGCATAACAAAACTTTAAAATGTCACTCACTCGCACTTTAAACCTTGAAGTTTTTTCACTATCACTTAAAACTTTCAAACTCACATTTGTATCACAAAAATCCTTCAAAGTAAAAAGATGACTTGTTTAACCGGTAAAAACGGTAATTCATTATATTTTTTTTCCAAAAATTAATTATTTATTGTTAATTCAAAAAGTCTTGATTTTAAAGATTTTTAATTCCATCAAAATCTTGTTTTATTGGGACTTAAATTCTTAACATTTTAACTCATAAAACAACTCTTTCAAAATGTTGAATATATACTAAAGATTCTCAAAATCATTGTAGTATAATACTTTCATAGACTTTTTAAATATGAAAAACTCATTAGAACTTTTTATAAATTTAACAATTCTCTTGATTTTTAAAATCAATCAACTCTACCTAAATTCATCTCCCACTAACACCTCCTATATACTGATATTTTCTCCGGTGTATGTAACTAAATTCTCTTCTTATTGATTGGCTTTTTGGAGGTTGGAAAAGTTGTTAAAAAGCAAATGGAAGATATGCTAAAAGCCTTTGAAGTCATTCTTTATATGATGTACAGCTCTTGTTGAGTAACATGAGTTTCTAATGAAATGTCATTATAGTGTTCTCTGGTTTGCATGATGTAGAACTCTTGTTAACTTATCTTCTTTATGGGCTTAAGTATGGGCTGAAGCTTAATATGTTCGGCCCAATAAAATATTAGAAAAGAAACTCAGTTTGGTTTCCAAAGTTTACTTGCATCTATTCTATTAAAATAGAAATACAAAACAATAATTGCTTATTTTTTAAGTTTTTTTAATGAATTTTCTTTAATTTTTAACTAATTCTAACTACTTTATTTATTATCTTTTTTAAATAATTTAAGATCATTTATTACAAAAATACAAAACATAACTTACCTATTTTAATATTTTATTATATTTTTACATTCTTTTTCACTTTTTAAACTATTTCATTAATTTCATTTACCATAATTATTCAACATTTATTTCAAAAGTTAACTATAAATATTAGACATGTTTGAATAAAATTGATCCATTTATGACAAGAATTCAAGATGCTTAAAAAACAATATTTGTATTTATTTACAATATCAGTTAAATATGGACATTTAGGTACCCGTTCAAAGACATATCATTTCTATCGAGTGTTGGGTTTAGGGTTTTGAAAGTGTTCCTGGTTTTTAGGTTTTGAAACTAGGCTTTGTATTTCTTTCGAGTGTTGAGTTTAGGGTTTTGAAAGAGTTACGGGTTTTTAGGTTTTGAAACTAGGCTTTGTTCAGGCGTAATAAATTTATGGGTGGATTGAAACCAGATCATTCTACGTCTGAGTGGGTTCGATTCTGATGTATATGAAATTAAAAATATCCAAATAATCAATGTAACTGAAACAAGTTCAGATATTTGTATCAAAAGTAATCATATTATCCGATTTGAATTGAGTATTTTGTATCTAAACTAAAAACTGAAAAATAATCAAATAACCAAAAATAACTATATTACTCGATTCGATTAGAGTTTGATTCTAGTGTATAAAAACCTAAAAATATTTAAATTAATTATTTAATGACACATATAAAATATATAACACTAATTATAAAAAATAAATATCAATTTTAAAAATAGTAAAAACCAATACCCGGGCTGATCAATTTCTACTTATGTTTTATTATCAAAATCAGAAAAGAGTCTACACACATCACATCTCACAAACACAAACATACACACAGAGTTCATCACTCACCCAATATATACACAAACACAAACCAAAGCCCTTATAAAAGCCCATTTCTCTTTGTTTTGTTCATCACATAGTCAAGGCAAGATGTTTCTTGCTGCTCACTCTTTTCTTCCTGAACAACAGCTTCTTCAAGAACCCTACTCCTTGTTTCTTTCTTGGAACCATCTTCTCACCTTTCGCCTTCTCTGGTTCGTACACTATCAAGGCATTGTTATTGTGAGTAACGATGTTATTACCATCCTCTGCTTTGTAGGATGATGAATCTTTGGCCGTTGAGTCTTCAATACTTTCCCGGAGAGAAGAGCTTTTGTGTAGAAACTTCATTGTGTTGCTTGTTTCTGTTGTCGATAAAGCTCTTAGTTGCTTCCTTAAATTGGTTATTGTTTCTTGACACTCTGATAACTTCACTGAAGCTGCTGCAATATCCCATCCCTACAAACCAAAACTCATCATAATCAAAACACCTATGAACCAAAAAAAATTATATTTTAGTATGTGAGTTATGTACCTTTCTACTCACGCTTTTGTTTCTATGCATTGGTTTCTTTGTCTCAACACTGCAAAAACTCACACAAAAGGTGATGAATTTTCAATAGCAAAGAGAGATATGTTGAGATCTTTAGATGTGATTACTGGTTTTTGGTTACCTTTCTAACTGAAGCTGAAGCTCAATGCAAGTCCCTTCAAGCTCTTCACAACAACTCTTTCTGTAATCAAACTCTACTTCAAGAGAAGACAGTTTCTTCTGTGTCTCATTGAGCTTAGCTTCAGTTATGTGTAGCTTTGTATCAAGATCTTCCTTCAGTGATTTCTCAGCTTCCATCTCAGCCTCTACCTTTTCTTTACTCTCTCTCAATGCTTTAACCTCTTCTTCTAAGCTTCTGATCTTTTCTTCAGCTTCCTCAAGCTTGTTTCTCAGTTCTTGACTCCCATCAGTTTCAACTTTATCTGGTGTTGTTAGACCCAAATGTCTCTTGATCTCATCCTTTGTCATTGGACCTGATTCCACATTAGGTTTCCATGTGATGCAGAGAGGATCTCCTTCATCTGTCTTGGTCTTTACATCATTATCATCCATACATCCCAAAGCAATCTTGATGTCTTGTAACAACTCTTTAACACCGCGTTTCGATATCCTCTCTTGCTTTGATACAGCACTCAAAACAACTTGAATCCAATCAAAAGATCCATCTTCTTTCTCACCATCCTCTCTTGGACCTTTCTCAGTACAAACAATAGCTAACTTCTCCATCTCATTAAAATCATCCATGAGTAACTTCATCTCCTTTGAACCAGAAGGGCTAATCACACTGTTCTCACTTCTAATATCGAAACTCGAAGCACTTAAAGGTTTCTGCCCGCGGCTAAGATCTTTAATCTCCATGTTTTTCCTCATAATGATGTCCATTAAGTTCTTGTTCTCTGCTCTAACGTTACCTATCTGCTCCATCAACAGATCATACTTAAGCTTCCTGCTCTGAGCTTCATCTCTCATCATCAAGTCGCTCTTATTCGCATTTCTTCTTTTCATTTCTTCACCTTCGTTCCTCATGGAGATTGACCTATCAGGAAACTTCTTACGGAACAGAAGTCTTAGTCTTTTGCATTCAGCTTCAAGCTCCACAATCTTGTTGACGTTCCTGAGTTGCTGCTTATGTGTTAGCTCCATAGACTTGCGAGTATACTCTGTTTCCTCTGTTTTTACCTCAAGATCCTTCTCAAGAACAGTGTACTCATATCTCAAGAACGCATTTTCTTTCTCCGTTGAGTCTAATCTTGTCATCAACGCTTGAAACTCTGATTCGACTTGAAACTTACACTCTTGTAGGCTCACCGCGAGCTCTTCTTTGGCAACAAGAGACTTCTTAAGCTGAGAGTTCTCAGCGGCTAACGTGTGAATCTTTCTCTTCAACTCAATTACATCATCAAACACAGATTCCTCTTGTCTCTCCTTAGTGTCTGTTGAGCTGAAAGTGTTGTTGTGAAGTCTCTTTGCTTCATGATCTCTCCCAAGAAGCTCCATTCGCTGGAGAAGCTTGTCGCAAAAAGGCGATGAATCTCCATCCAACAACCCAGTTTCAAGACTCATTTCTTCATCTTTCAAGAAAATCTCATCTACTACATCTTTATCACCGTAAAGATTCACAAGAGAATCTTTCTTAGGAGAGTTCAAGACTACAGTTTCTAGCTTCTCGTTGAGACTTTTTCGAGCTCTCTCAGGTCTAGTTCCATTTACTTGAGGAACCGTACGTGTCTAGAGACCAAAACCAAATCAAGAATCATCACTTAAAAGACATACTATAGCTATCTTGAAGTTGAAAAGCAAATAAAGACAGAACAGAAGCTACTAAACGACAAAATATAAATACATTTGAAGCAAAACTTGGCTACTTCTGCAAGAGTTTATTTACCTGTGCTTTGGTTGTTCTTCTAGAAGAACCTTGAAGTGTTTCTGCGACAGATTCTATTTTCTTCTTCGATCTCCACTGGTTTGCATCCATTCTTTCTGTAAAATTTTGGGATAGAGCATAAACTTAAACATAAAACTTTGCATCTAACTGAGAATAGTCAAAGAACAAGACACAAGAAGATGTAAATGATCAAAAGAAGGTTTGGATGCATATTCTTACATGTTTTTTTATGTTAGTTCCCAGCTTGAACAAGTGTCTGACTACTGACTAATGTCTGCAAGAACAAAATAAGAAGAAGAGGAGAGATGAAGCTTCACAAGAAAATAAGGTAGTGAGAAGCATCAAAGTGACTATGTGACATTGATATTAATTGTTTACGTTTCAACTCATAAGACATGTTTATCAGCGTCTCGAGGTTTTTAATTAAATTTGACTTTTTTTTTTTTTTAATTTTTTTTGTTAAGAGACGGCTCTTAAGACTCTTATTTAAGAGACGTCTCTTAAGTTTTCTTAGTTAAAAGTTAAGAAACGTATTTTAGAAAAGTTAAGAACCTCTGCTAAGAAACCCTCAATAAACCTCTAAATAAGCATTAAAAGGGACTAAGAGTAGAGGCTTTAATCAATTGTTTTATTCTGAAAGTTATAGCACAATGTTTTTTTTATTTATGAAGAAAATGTTTAAAAACCTTGCCCTTTCATAAATTTTACTAAAGAAACAATCATAAGAAAATAAAACTCACATCTTAGTAATGCCATTGAGCACTTAACAATCATTTTGTTTTCTTGCATTAGGCTAATTAATATGATAATACCTAACACTTAAATCAAAGGGAGAGTAAATATTAAAAAGAATGCCTGCAAATTAATTAAGGGGTTAAATTAAGTCCACAAGACGTTTTAGTGCTACCTAATGACAATGACATTTGTCTTGTATCTTTTTCTTTGATAATTTACTTTTGCCATCTCTCTTCCTTTAGTGGGTTTCTGCTTCTTCTTTCGGTTGTCTTTTTTTTTTGTTGGCTTCTAACAAGTAAACTATATTTCTAGAAGATAATAAAGAAACAATTCGAAATGATGCCAAAAAGAAATAATAAACATTTCCAACGTTAGAATTTCAACAATTTTGATTATTGATAAACCATATATAGAAGTGTTGACCCTTTAAAAAGAAGTAAAACTAAAAATGTTTGGCCTAAACATTGACTCTACCTACTTCTATTATTTCTAAGAGAAAAATATATTATAAGGTAATCATGGTTAGACAATCACCATGTCACTAGCAAGACAAGTATTATTTCTTTCTTTATGATTTTCTTGGAGGGCCATAGGATTCCAAATGCTCTCCAGTGTCCACCGACAGTTTTTACTACCACAACCATTCTTTAATTACCCATCATGTCTTGTTGAAAAGAAAAAGAAAATATCATATAATATCATAAAAGTTCACAAAATGGAACGGAGAAGTGGGGAATATAGTAAAGGAGACGTTACGAAAATATTAATTTTTGGGGGGGCCATATAATTTCTGTGATGTCTATAAAAAGAACAAAGCAAGATTATAAAACTAATGGAGATATAACCAAAATATTAAATCTACTTTAAGCCGTTAAAACGATATACTTCTTAGTTGTCTTTGTTGTAGGGGAAGAAGCCACAATGTCCTTTATTGGTTATATAGTTTTCAAATGGATTTACTCTGCATTATTTTGCATCGGGTGAACCTAACCACAGGCATTTATTTTATTTATTAACTATATAAGAGCAAAAAAATATGCAGCTTTATGTCAGGATCGATCCTGATGAAGAACATTTAACTTAATTTAAAGTTGTTATTTGTTAATATGTATGATTATCTAACTTTTAAATCTATATGTATAGACCATTTGGTTCGCAAATCGTAATTATTTTAAATTTTATAAATTTCTGAACCGGCAATGTTTACCATGAGTGAATGGTTTGAATGGTTAGTCAACCAGGTAAAATATTCAACTAATCAGATTTGCACTTGGGTTCTGTTAATAGGATTGGTCTGTTGGGTAAGGTACTTTAAATGAATATTTGATTAAATAAAATGATATAGTAAAAATGGAGATCCAAGCCGCTTATGTAATCAAAGATAAGAGGATGCTTAAGCTGTATATATGTTCTTCACCAAGAACATAGCTAAATTAAATGTAACATGCTTATAATTATGAAAATGTAACATGCATACATGTTAAATTATTTAGTTACATCTTATAACACTAAGTTAACAAATATATAGCATACCACTGTAGCTCAGGTTGCAAAAAAGAGAAGAAGAGAAGTTTATTTACAGTTTCTTGTGCTGTTTCTTTGTTAGGTATAGTTTATACACATTCTCGCAAATATTTGTGAAAAATGTATCTTCTTTCGTAGAATTCAAGATTTGCCCTCGATTAGTACACCTAATGATAAAACAATAGCAGTATGTTGTAGAAGCAACGTACTGCAGAAACTGTATGATCTTATTAAAAAATTTTAAGAGATGATTGGTAGAGCAGTAGTAATATATAATTTTAAAATTATCATAAAAGTTAATATATAATATATTTATTTCAAAATAATATATATATAAATAATATTAACACAATAAATATTTATAATATATATTAATAATATATTTTTATTAAAAATAATGAATATTATTTAAATATATAAATTAAATTATATTTTAAATATGAAATATTATTATTTAGAAAATGTTAAATGTTTAAAAATATAAAATTTTATTTTTGGATGTAACATAATTTTGATATTATTAAATAAAATTAATTAAATATATTTTCTTTATATATAATTTATCATTATTTATTAATTTGTAGAGGAGTAAATGATTTATATATAAAATTATCATAAAAATTGATATATGATATAATTTATTTATTTTTAAATAATATAGATATGTTTATATTTATAATATATAAATATATATTTTATGTTATGTTTTGTTATTAAAAATAGTGAATGATATGTGTAATTATATAAATTATAATTGAAAATTTTAATTTTAAATATAGAAATTTATTTTTAATTATAAACATAATTTTTATATTACTAAATGAAATAAATTAATTCTGTATAATTATTTTTAAAATTTTATATATTCTAACTTCAAATCCTTTACGAGAAGCTCCATATGAAAACATTGAGAAAAGAACATTTAGATAGTATTAACATCTTGTAATTATTTTTCTAAATGCTTTCCAATTAAATGTTGAATGGATAATAAAAAACACGAGGCTTTTCTAATACTCTACCAGTCAAGCTCTATGTTAGACCATGATTATTGGTGGTCCTTAAGGCGGAGGTCTTTAGGAACAGTTAAGGACATGTCTCTTAATTTTCAAAGGAAAAGTTAAGGACGTCTTTAATTTTTTCTTTGAAAATTAAGAGACATGTTATTAACTGTTCCTAAAGACCTCCGCCTTAAGGACCACCAATAATGTTGCTCTTACAAATGATTAACATTATACAACCACAAAGAATAACATCTGCTCCTGAAACTACATCCATCATTCCCCGACTCCCTCCAAGGAATCAAACCTGTTGGTCAGCAACACGACCGACCTCTCACCCGTCGCTAATAGACTGTTCACACGCGCTAGTGACCTGAGTTTTGGGCTTATAAAACTTGAGCTTAGAGAGGGTTTTGAGTCAGGGCTTAGAGAGGATTTTGATTTACTCGCAGATTCAGAGCCACCTCTGTTTTGTTGTTGTTGTTGCTGCTGCTGCTGCTCTTTTACACTCTTCAGGATCGCAGTTGCCTCAGCGACTTTGGATTCGAGAGCAGCAAAGGATTCAAGCAAGTGAAGAACTTGAGTTTGGTCCATTTCAAGAAGCATTCCTGTGATCTTCGCTGCTGCCTCTGGCTCAAGTTGTTCCACCATAGGGTAAAGACTCTCACCTAGCATCTGTACTAGTCACTTCATTTCTTAAAAGAATAACACAACAAAAAGAAAGAGACAAGGATACTGTTATAAAGTTAAACAAAACATATTCACTTACGGTTATCTGCTGTTCAGGAGTTGCATTTGCAAGTGACATAGCTAGATCCACGTAAACTTGTTTTCTTATCTTCATTTTCCCATTAATCTCCTCCATCTAAATACATGAAAACAAAACCACTATAATTGTTTCTCTGTTTCAAGTAACGTGATGCATCTCCATGCACATGCATGTCTATATCTATCTAGTCTTACAGCTTTAGAAGCTTCCTCGGGTTTCGAAAACGCAACAAAGCCTGATCCTCTACTCACTCCACTAGAGTCTCGCATGACCTATATATCCACATTCACACATGTTAGACCTACAACATCCTCGAGATTTTCTATGAACGTAACGTTCAAACAAACCTTGCATGATGTTATAGTTCCATAGGGAGAGAAAAACTCTTTGAGGGTTTCATCAGTTACGCTTTTATGCACTTCTTAACACACAAGTAGTTAAAACCCTTAGATATATGTTGATGGAATATTTCAAACCTCGCTTCAAATTATATCCATTCTTATATGTCATTTTCGATTTCGTGACAAACCACTCCTTGTCCCCAAACTTCTTCCCGTTTAAAGCCTCAACAGCTTTCTCAGCATCCTCTGGATGTTCAAAGCTAACAAAACCATAGCCTCTAGACTTTCCTTGACGAACTTCACCTTCCCTTACGATCAAACAGTTCGTGGTCGGTCCAAACTCTCTAAAAATCTTGTCAAGCTCTTCATCAGACAATGACTTGGAGAGGTTCTTGACTTAAATATCAGTGAAGAACCCCTTATCGTATGGAGAGTCTCTCTGAAGAAACGGTCCAACGTAAACTGCCTTATCGTTAAGAAGCATTCCATTTAAATAACCAATGGCCTTGAGAGCTGAATCTTCATTCTCATACTGCACAAAACCAAAGCCTTTTGACCGACCAGTGTCATTATTAGTAGCCAGTTTGAATCTTAGAATGGACCCAAAGCTCGAAAATGTGTCGTTGAGTGCTTTGTGGTCGATGGACTCTTCAAGATTCTGAAAACAATATTATATTGAAGATCAAGAAACAAAAGAAACTATTCTTTAGAATTTCACATTTCACTTGAAGGGATCGATGTGTATACCATTATAAATATACTACCAACCCCACGCTTTCGAAGAAGACTTGGATCATGGAAATGATAATTAACTCTAATATCTTTTCCATTAATAGCAGTGCGGTTCATCATCTCTACTGCTCTTTGTGCTATCAACCGGTCGACCAAAGAAGAAAACCAGAAGTCGAAACATAGAAACCGGTAACTCGAGAGAGCACTACTCTGACTAAACACTAGGTTATGATTGGTGATATAGCTTTAAAGGCTTTATAAAGATCGTAAAGTCTTAATATTATTGATATTACCGAATGTTTTTTCTGTTAAAGAAAATCTTTTGTTTACATGATCGGATCTAAGGCCAGGATTATCCCTAGGTTTCTTAAAAAAACTTTTACCTATTTTTTTTTTTTTTAAAGCACCTATCGCGGGTCGCCACGTGTCAGTGGGGCCGCGAACAGTGCAGAAACTCATCAATAACCGATCCTTATCTGGTAGTCTTTGTAAGGGCATTATTAACCCAAGAAACCCTCTTGGGTTTCTTTTTTTTTTTTTTTTTTTACTTTTTTTAAATTGAACCAATCGCGAGCTGCCACGTGTCAGTGGGACCCGTGAACAGTGTAAGAAACTCATAAGAACCGGTTCTTAATCTATAGTTTTTGTAACCGATCCTTACACTGTTCATGGGTCCCACGGCTTAAGAAACCCACCCAAAGACCCCCAATAATCATGCTCTAACCAGTTTTTAGTATTTTGTGGGTCCCAACCCCCCTAAAAAACCCTCTAGTATCCCCCTTTAATCCTGCTCTAAGAATTGGAGGATCTTAATAAAATTTAGAAACATTTATAAAAAAGTTTTTTTTCATAATTTGAGAGGTCTATTCTTACGTAAAAAATGTTTAAAAAGTTTTGGAGTTTAAGAGCATGTTCATTGCAATGAACGGGTAGAATCCCTTTAAAAAAATGGGACTCACCGTTTTCCTTTTTTTTTTTATTATTTTTTTCTTAAAAGAATCAATCGCGGATTGTCACGTATCAGTGGGACCCACGAAACAGTGCAAGGAACATCACTTAATTAGGGTACTCAAAGGACGATTTAAGTTTTAGTGGAATCCACAAATTTTATACTATTATTTTTTAAAGGGTCCCTAAGCTAAAAGACCCCAATAAATATGCTCTGAGACCAATGTTCATTAGGCTTAGCCTAGATATGATTCTGATAATTTAGTGAACAAAAAGAAAAAAATGGCTTTAAGGACTTTAAGAGGTTTTAAAAGTTTTGAGATCAATAAAACCTGATTAGTTAATATATGAGTCTTCAAAGCTTTTAAGACTATATCATCAATCACGACCTATAAAACCTGATTTTTATTTACGGTTACTTAAATTTCTACAATATTAAAAGCCTAAAGCAAAAAGTCATTACCAAGCACAACCCATAATTTAATCTAATCTAAATAGTAAAAACAAAAATCAAAAGTTACCATCACGAGAATGGTGAAATGTAACGTAGCCATAGCCAAGAGATCTCCCGGTGATCGAATCTCTACAAACACGAGCAGAACTCACTTGACTTGCCTGGTAATAAAACGCTTCGAACAGAACAGAATCTGTCACGGTCGGCTCAAGACCACCGACGTACAGCAACGTATGCCCTGCTTCAGCCATTTCATAAATGCTCGGTTCCCGCCACCACCACCACCAGTACGCCATGTTTTATTTTTTCTTTTAGTTTCCTTATCTCTTCTTTTTATTCACTACATATGAGTACGACGACCTCAACAAAGAAAAAGCCAATGATGATTCAGTCAAAGTTTCATCTAATATTTTTCATGCAAACAAGAAGAGGTCAGAGGGAAGATTGGCCTGTCGTGGCTCCATTAACTTTTGGAAGAACAAGTCATCTTCTACAAACTACAATAGACCTTACTAATACTAAAATAAAATTACAATTTAAATGTGCCGACTTTCCAAAAATTAAATTATTACATAAACATATACATATATATGCTATATATTAAAAAGAAAAGATATGAAAAGTGAAACTTTTCGGTTTTGGTTTGGTTATTCAGGTTGAACCGTTCAACATCAGTTTAAAATCACTTTGGTTACTGGTTCTGCTCGATTCAACCTAACGTTTATTATATTAATCACCTAACGTGAATAATTTAGTTTGGGCACATATTAATTATTTATCGTTTTGCCACTCCCATACTAGGAATATATGTCACTCTATAATACTACTAGTAAGACAATCATTTAGAATAGCCGTTGACGAGAAAAAATGACACACCAACGAAGCTAAACATGTGCTGCAACCACCTTTTGGCATTATTGTATGGAGATTTAATTACATTAGTATTTTTTCATTCTAACAAATAATTCAAATTTAGATTTTACTAATCATGAAGCTGCCCACAAGAATAATACATGTGCATTGACTTCTCAACTTCATTTTTGCTCACACTTTTTCTATATAATCTTTCTCTAAGCCAATCCTCAACGCTCGCATTAATCTATCACCTATGGCTTCAAATTATAGCCATTCCTCTTCTTTCATTTTCTTGATTCTGTCTCTTCACTTTCTTTCAATTCTAGCCACAGGAAACAACCACATCACTGAGAGAAAGGCTCTCCAAATTATCATCGGCGGCGGTGGAAGCTCCAATGACTGTCCTCCGCCACCTCCTCCGGAGCCAGAAGACTGTCCTCCACCACCACCACCGCTACAATTCTCTAGTCCACTAATAGAGAAAGTGTATCCAGTCATCAAGAACTTCCAAAACCTAGTCGAACATGATCCAAAGAAGATACTCAAAACATGGGTAGGCACCGACATTTGCGCCGAGGACAAGTACATAGGACTCGAGTGCGCAACGTTCCCGGGAACAAACGATCTTGCACTCGCCAGCATCCAGTTCAACCAGTTTAACTTGGGAGGCAAGAAATTCCGGCTAGATAACTTCCTCAACAAGTTAGAAGAAGTCACCATCTTCCACGCAAACAGCAACAACTTCGTGGGTTCTGTTCCTGAAGTCAGCAACTTGAAGTACTTATTCGAGCTTGATCTCAGCAACAACAAGCTCTCTGGAGAGTTTCCAAGCTCTGTCTTAAAAGCAACCAACCTCACGTTCCTCGATCTCAGATTCAACTCTTTCTCCGGTTCTGTGCCTCCTCAGGTTTTTAATCTTGACCTAGACGTCTTGTTCATCAACCACAACAATCTTGTTCAGAGACTGCCCGAGAATCTTGGATCCATCACTGCTCTTTACCTCACATTCGCTAACAACAGGTCACACTTTCTTTTATTTCAGAAAATGAAATAAAAAGGGTTTAAAAATTAGGACATTCTCATAAACAGCACTTTTCAGTTTTTTTTTGTTAAATTTCATAAAATAGCATTTACTAATTAATAAAAATACTGAATTATCTTACATCCTACACCCTAACCATAATTCCATCATTTAAATACTAAGTCTAAACCTTAAACTCTAATCATTAAAGACTAAACCTAAATATAAAAATAATTTATTTTTTAGTAAATGCTATTTTGAGAAATTTTCTCTTTGTGTGCTAATTTTTGAACAAAAACTTGAGTTAATGCTATTCGAGGTTGTTTCTTAAAACATTATTTTGTTTAGTCGTTGGAAATTTAATTCATTTAAAGAAATTTATAACTCTGTTTTGTCTTAAAGAACAAATCAGAGTAGGTTAGGTATATATTAATTATCTAAAGAGGTTCTTTGGACTTTCATGTGATGTGATGCAGATTCACGGGTCCTATCCCCGAAAGCATTGGTAACATCAAGTCCCTACAAGAAGTCCTTTTCTTAAATAACAACTTAACCGGTTGCTTACCATACCAAATCGGAAAGCTTAACCGAGCCACGGTTTTTGACGCTGAGTCTAACGAGCTAACCGGTCCGGTTCCATACTCATTCGGATGCCTAGACAAGATGGAACAACTCAATTTAGCTAGAAACAAGTTCTACGGCACCATACCGGAGATAGTATGCGAGCTCTCAGCACTCAAGAACGTATCACTCTCCTTCAATTACTTCACGCAGGTTGGTCCAAAATGTAGAGAACTTATCAAGAAGAAGATTCTTGACGTTCGCATGAACTGTATTCTAGATCTTCCTTATCAGAGAACTCCATGGGAGTGTGCCAAGTTCTTCATGCGGAAACAGAAGTGTCCTAACTCCAAATCTTTCTTTTATATGCCGTGTGACAAGGCTCCGCACCGGACTAAACCGGAGCAAGAAGAGTTAGATGGTCAGGCTTCGCCACCAGTATCTTACCGTGCTCTTAACCCGAACCGGATTCGGAATCTCTAGACAAAACCAAATTGTTTCTACGTAATTATGGATATTCATGTTTATTTGTACATTGCAAGTGTGGTTTGCTGAATAAATGCAATGTGTGTGTATGGTCATTGCAAGTTAAATAAGTTTTGTCTTGATCGTACCGAGTTTAATCGGGTTTGGTTTTTTGCGAACCGAACCGGAACATATATTAGTTAGTATAAAAAGTAACCATCAATGTCAAAAAAATGAGAGAAGTGAGACAAAGGTTACAACAAACACAGAAAGCCCAAGTTGGGTCGGTTTGGTAGCATCGGCTGTAAGTTTCGCAATCATCATGAGTTTTGAATCCAGTTTCGACGGCTCTTCTACACGTTTCTCACACGTCCCATACGGCATGTTCTCCTGCACACACACAAACACACAACGTTAACATCTTCAATAACATGCAATATTAATATACATGACAGAGATTTAAGAAGCCAAAAACATTTTTAAATTAATCTTAATAAAAAAATCGACAATTTATATAATAACACTTTAAAATTTGAAGATCAAAACCAATGTTTTATCCGGCTGTATCAAGAATCAGACATAACCATAGAATACTAACCTTACAAGCGGCAATATCTTCACAGCCGCAAAGTGACTGGCCGTTTGCAACATCTACTGCTTTTGGAGCTCCTCCACCATCGCTTCTCTAAACCACACACATACATATTAACATTGCTTAAAATGTTACATAAACCGGATCAAGTCTCACCAAATTAACCTGAACCACATTATCTTACGTACGTACCTTGTAGAAATCGACAGCAATGAAGTTAGGCCAGCGTTCTCCCGAGGCTTCTTGACATTTCTTGATGGTATCAAGCAGAGGAGCAGAGTTCTGTTTGCAAGATCCGATCAAATCCGCATTGTCCGGAAAATAGTTTACTAGAACTAGAGATCTCGATGTATCTCCCATGGCAGCTGACTCTGGTCTATTGGTACACACTCCAGGCCTCATCCCTCCATTTCCATCTATAAACATAACATCATATCAGCTTTAAAGTGATAATAATAATAATAATATAGTGTATAAAATCTATTATGAAAATTTAGAGATGGACTCAGAGCCGGATCCGAGACTTCAGGAGCTTTAAATATTTTATAAGAGCATTTATAAAAAAAAAATTTCCATAATTTAAGAAGTTATGACTAGGTGAAAAGAAATCCAAAAAATTTAGGGACTAATGTCAATGTTTCATTAAACTATGCCAAGATCCCGCTTGGATGGACTCACATTGATTCTCTACCATGTATTTCCATATAAATGCGATTCCTTCAGTAGCTTCTTTTTGAGCATTTGACGTGAAAACCAGCAAGCGTTGGTTCTTAGTTATCATTTCATCAATGGTAGGCCAATCTTCTCCGTTCTTAGGCATATTTGATACCGGAAACATGAAATTTCGTAAACCGGATGCATCAAACACTCTGCCTAAACCATTGGGAGATTTCACGTAGTCCTCGATAATAAGTGTCACAACCACATCCTTGTTCTTCTCTAGAAACACTTGAAACTCGTGTAAAATGTTAAGCGCCGGTTGCTACATACGAACCAAAGACCATATAAGAAACATTTTTGCATATTGGAACCAATCGACTTATATGTGAATCTATTGAACTTACAAACGCCGTGTAATTGAAGCAGTTTCCGCCGTAAGAATGGCAAAGCCATATATCGTTTTGGAAGTCGTACATGTCAAGCATAAACCCTCTAACACCATTCTGCAAGCCCCACGTAATAAAATAAATGGCAAATCCTTTAGATACAAAAAAATATGACAAAAATAGCATCAAAAGAAAAAAAATCTTCAAAATAACATTTATTAAAAGGTAAAATGATTAAATTACTTCATATTCTAGACATTACTCTGACCCACCTTCTAAATATTGAACCACATAAACCCTAGCTAATCGTTAAACCTTAAAACAAACAAAAAAATTTAAATTTTTTAATAAATGCTATTTTGTGAATTTTCTCCCTATTTTTAAAAAAAATGTGTTTTCGTGTTATCCTAGGATATTCCTCTAAAATAAAAGAGAATCAAAATTTAAAGAATGATACTTTTGAAATGTGTTTATCAAAACAATTATACTTGCTTTCTTTGAAGGAAAGAAAGAAACTTTTGAAATGAGTTTTATGAAGAATACTTACAATAAGCTGGCTTGTAATAGAATCTTGTTGGTTGGAAGGAGCAAGAATCATAGAGCCTGTGGCTGATTTTGCACCAATTCGAGCAAATGAATTGTGTGTTGTCAACCACGTGTATTTGTTGTAAGGCAACCCTTTCACCTTTTAACACATGTAAACATCAATCGATTAATCAAAAAATATATCATCTAAATGACTAACCAAAAAGAAAAAAAGAAAGGAACAAACCTTAGAGGTGGGGTTAACGGTTTGCATTCGGGAGCATCTAGGTCGAAAATTATCACTTGAGAGACACGATTCACAGTGTAGTCCAGGATCACAGTTCTTGCTCACGATGCATGTTTCTCCTTCCTACCAATCAACACATTTTATTATAATTTCTTGATGAGTTTAAGAATATATATATATACATATTGTTGGGATGTTCCTTACCTTGAGAGCTGAGGAAGGGCTAAAGATGAGAAAACATGGAATGAGAAGAACGGTTAGAAAGAAGTTGAGACTTTGAAACATTGTATTACTTCTTGCTACAAAATCCCATAAAACTTTTGAAAAGAGGAAGAATAATGACCCCCAAAGACTTTGGGAAGAGGAAACTACTTTTTAACTTCAAAAACTTTCAACCGGTAATTTGCATAACAAAGAAAGAAAATATAAAACTTATGTCTAAATTTATCTCTTCTCTTGAAAAAAATAGGAAAGAAGTTGCGGGCATCTCGGAGACAATGATGATATTAATAGCTACCAGATGAGAAGATGCTTCTTTTGGTTTCTCGTTTTGCATTGATCGGTTCATGCTTTTGATATTCCATTTTGCTATAATATTTGCTCTGTTATAAAATAACCAGTTTTAAAGGTTTTTGCAAAAAAAAAAAACTGCGATTTTTTTATTTATTTTATCCTGTTTACCTAAAAACAACAACAATTACAATTAATTTAAGCAATAAAAATCATATTTCATAATACAAATGATTAGAAACTTCAAAATTACATTTATTTTTACATAGAAAATTAAAAATATTATTTAGAACGAAAAAAATATTAACTTACCACTTAAAGTGAAATAGATGGAGTAAAATAATATGTATATATGTCTTTTGAAACGGGAAAATTATATGAGACCGTTGTCATCATCGTATAACAAAATATCTAGTTATAAGTATCATGCCAGCTACATATTTAAAGTGCTTTATTAATCTCATGAAAACTCCTTTGGTACCGATCCAAATCAATGATAGAAAGGCAAGCTCACATGAAGGAAAATAATACTATATTATATGGTCGTGTTCTTGTATGGTATAGGTGTCTGCATGTTAGGATTTCAGAGGTGTTTTATGATTAAGAGCATAAGAGTGATAAATTAGATATACACAAAAATAAAGATATACAAAACATTTGATTGGCTTATTATTTAAGAGTATGTCCTAAGATTAATAAAACTATGGTTTCTAGTTAACAAACTATTGCTGTAAGTGATCATATGAAACTTTGTGAAACCAAATTATATCATGGGACCAGTTTGATGAATTGAAAAACTACTAAACAACAATCCATTGTAATCATTACGTTTGATTATGCTATACATATATAAAAAAAATCCTTTTCTTTGTTCAGAAAAAAAAGAAAAATCTTTTTCATGCGAATAAAGTATAGTTTTTACAAAAAGTAGAAAACAAAGCTTATCTTATATGCATCACACAAGAAAAAGTTGTCAATGAATCTTTTTTCATGTAAATAAAGTTGATTTTCTTACAAAAAGTAGAAAACAAAGCTTCTCTTATAAGCGTCATAATAAGTTCTCAATATTTGAGAAGTAGATCAAAACATATATACTCATGGCAACCCTATAACAAAAAAAAAAACATATATATATACTCATGGGTGTTTAAAGCAATTTAACAAACTTCCGAATGAAAACGTAAGAGAATAGTAAATTAGGGTATCTCTTGTAATTTCATCATTTTCATAAGAAACATGGAAAAATAGGCAAATCTGGGCTCTTTTCTCTCTCTCAGTCTCGTTGTCACTGACTCAACACTGCCTTCAACTGTCATTCTCTCAGGCGAATTGCCATTGACTCTCTCATAAAGTCTCTCTCTTTCAATCTCTGTTCTTGGCCATGTTGCTTTACAGACAAGCTCTCTTCCTCACATTCATCTCAGTTCTTGGAACCCATCTGCCTTCACCAACGAAAGCAGGTTTAATCTCACCATTATCATTCTTTTTTGAGAATCTTCCTTGAAAAACTTCTTCCACGGTAGCATTTAATGGTTCAAGACTAGATTAGGAGATATAACTACTGATGCTAATCTTGAAAAAAGTTTTAAGCTTTGTAAGTGATTTGACTCTTAACTAGCGTTTAGTGGTTCAAGACTAGATTAGCAGAGATAACTAATGATGCTAATCTCGAAAAAAGTTTTAAGCTTTTAAGTGATTTGATTCTTAAGTAGCGTTTAGTGGTTCAAGACTAGATTAGGAAAGATAACTACTGACACTAATCTTGATTACTTGAAAAAAGTTTTAGCCTTTATGGTTTCTTTTGTGTTTAACAGACTGTCCATTGGACTTGACTTCATCTAACTTCACTCTCGTGGCTTCTGTCTGCTCCAAGAACACCGAAAGAGCCAAATGCTGCCGCTACATGAACGCTTTCGTCGCTGTATCCGTCTCTCGCTATGCTAACTACACAACAGATCTTGGAGTCACACCAGATTTAACTGACATCTGCATTACCACCATCTCTAGAACCATGGAGCTCTATGGAATCCCTAGAAACGCAACTCTCTTCTGTGGATTAGGGACCAAGATTCTTGTGAACTATGACTGTGAGGGGCTCACCACTGTAACGCAAATGCTTCAGTCACCAAAGTTTGGTGAAGTTTCTAGAAACTGTAAACTACCGCTTCATTGCAAGAGTTGCTTGAATTCAGGTATCACTTACCTTAGAAGTCTTGTGGATAGAGGGAATAACATTAAGATGAGTACTTGTCGAGATGCAACCTATGCTGCTTTAGCTAGCCGTGTTGACAGTTCTTCAGCTCTTGAACTCGCTAGCTGCTTCTTTAATGTGTCTGAGCTTATCACCACTCCAGGTATGTGTCAAGTTATCATTCAGATATATTTGTTTCTTTCTCTGATGTCTTTGATGTGTGCTCAGAGTTGTCACCATCTCCGTTGAGTCCAGAAGCTTCTCCAAGTCCAGTGTTAGCTGATAGTCCAAGTGGAGATGATCTTGTTTTGTCTCCAAGGAAAAGTCACCATGCATATCACTTGACAGTGGTTCCGGCTATTGGGATTGCTGTTACAGCTTTTTCTGTTATGATGCTTGCTGTCCTTATAGTTCTTATCCAAAGAAAGAAACGAGAACTTGATGATGACTCTGAGAGCACGGATCATAATCCGACAAAGACACTTCCTCCTCCCCGCCCTAAAGTGATGATTCATGAAGGTGTGAAGTTCTTCTAGTGTTCAGGTACAAGAGATGTTTTTGAGCACGTAAGAGAAACAAACATGTGGTTACTTTTTGCAGGTACTTCGTTGGCTTTTCGGAAATTCAGCTACAAGGAGATAAGGAAAGCTACTAAAGAGTTCAGCACGGTGATTGGCAGTGGAGGCTTTGGAACTGTTCACAAAGCTGAGTTCAGTAATGGGTTGGTTGCAGCTGTGAAAAGGATGAACAAGAGCTGTGAACAAGCAGATGATGAGTTTTGCAGAGAGATAGAGCTTCTTGCCAGGCTGCATCACCGCCATCTAGTTGCTTTAAAAGGTTTTTGTACTAAGAAGAACGAAAGGTGAATCGTTATTACACTTTCTTTCTCTTCATTTCTGTGGAAGATATTTGGATTGTCTGCTCATCTAACCTGAGAATTTCCAGGTTCCTTGTCTACGAGTATATGGCAAATGGGAGCTTGACGGATCATCTACATTGTATGCTCATGATCTCTAGATTTTCTTGCTATGTTATTGACTTGGCTTCAGAATCTTGAACCTTGTTTTTCATTTCTTTGTAGCCACAGAAAAACCTCCACTTAGTTGGGCAACAAGGATGAAAATAGCAATCGATGTGGCTAATGCTCTGGTAAATTTCCAAAGCCTTCTTCATCCTCTCATCAAACTGATACTATATGGTTCTTATTACTGTTCTTAGTTCTTGGCTGGATAAATCTTTTTTCTGTTCCTGTAGGAATACCTTCATCTCTACTGTGACCCACCTTTATGTCACAGAGACATAAAGTCAAGCAACATCTTACTCGACGAGAACTTTGTTGCTAAGGTGTGTCTGCGTTCTACATCACCATATCATGCTTATTGTCTTGTCTAATTGATTTTCTTTTTGACTTCTATGTTCCTTTTTACAATGCAGCTTGCAGATTTTGGCCTTGCACATGCTTCCAGGGATGGCTCCGTTTGTTTTGAACCTATTAATACTGATATCCGTGGAACTCCAGGTCTGGATTCTAAGGAACATCAACTATTCTTGTATTGAAAGCTGAGCAAATGTTCAATATAAAAGACTAAAACCGTGGAATCCTGTGTTTCAGGCTATGTAGATCCAGAGTATGTTGTAACGCAAGAACTTACAGAGAAGAGCGATGTGTACAGCTTCGGAGTGGTCTTGCTAGAGATCATAACAGGCAGAAGAGCTGTCGATGAAGGTAGGAACCTGGTGGAAATATCTCAGCCTTTACTAGTATCAGAATCAAGACGGGTAGATCTGGTGGATTCAAGAATCAAAGACTGCATTGATGGAGAACAGCTGGAAACAGTAGTGGCTGTTGTGAGATGGTGCACAGAGAAAGAAGGCGTAGCAAGGCCATCGATCAAGCAAGTCCTGAGGCTGTTGTGTGAAAGCTGTGATCCGCTGCATCTTGAGCTTGCAATGGCGGTTGAGGAGCACAAAGGGAGGACCCTGAGAGGTGACTCAGGGTTTCAAAGCGGTGACATTAGAGGCTTGGCTTCTTCCTCTAGTACTACTTCAAGGTCGCATTGTAGCAGGAGTTTCCTGCTTGAGACTGGCTCCCCACCAAATGGTCTCTCCTTTTGAGTCAAGTCGCTTAGCACTTTGGATAAATCAACTTGTTTTCTAATTGCAATTTTTGAAGATACATGTTTTCTAACAGAGTCAAGAAGATATATAAACAAAGATGTCTTTTACAAACCATAATAAACTAGAAAACACAAACAGAGAGGTTATCATCTAAGCCTATAGACTAATGAAGGCCATGGAGCAAAATATGTTTTTATGCAGAATGGAAACATCTACTCTGTAACCTAGATTTCCATTTAATAAAATTCTCTTAATCTCCTGTACATGTAGCACTACTCTGTAACCTATTACATTAATTCCATGCAAAGTGGTGTCTGGTTTGATAGGTTTCTTGTTGCTTCGTTCTGATATTACCATGGACCGGTTAGTGTCCTCCTCAAGCATTGCCTTTTGCTGCCCCACGGTTTCTTCGATGATTCCTTCAGCTGCCAATCAAAAAGCAGTAGTAGTGAGCAACATAATCAAATACAGGATGAGGTCACTCAAAAAGAAGAGGCGAGAAGCAGAAAATGTTGACAACTATAAGATCTGGATAACAATAACCATTAGACCTTTTATGTTTTTTTTTTTTTAATTTGGTTCTTAAGATGCTGCAGAGTCAATGTTTTTTTGTGTGGATTAACTTATAAAACAAATAAAGTCGTCAAACAGTTACCTCATTTTTCTGCATTTCCATCATTTCAGCCTGCATTGGAAAAGCTCAGTTTCAGAATCAAGCGGCTATTATATTCTGAGATGGAGGAGCAAAGAAACAGTGTCATGTAGTAAATTCAGATACCTGTTTTCTCTGCAATTCTTGATTCACTTTCTTGAGCTTTTCAATTTCAGCTTCCAGTTCCAAGGTATAAGCCTGCAATTAATGTGTAATGAAAGATAAAAACATCTTAGCACAACAACTGATTCAGGATAGACAAAAGTCTTTGCTTTTCTGATTTGTTTTTGTACAAGATACGACCAACATAGTCAAACCAAACAGAAAAAGCTATATAACAGTTTGGTAAGATTAAAACTCACCTGCTTTCGAGCTCTTGATCTAGCAGCTGATTCTCGGTTCTTGATCATTCTCCTTTGCCTCCTTTCGATAACCTTCTCTAGACCAGTATTGCTTCTCCTTCCTCGATTAAGCACATAAGGAACTGGTGACAGCGAGTTATTTTCTGCGCTGCTTGTCCCTGGAGACGTTGCTGCAACAGTAACCCCGGTTCCTCCGAAACTAGCCAAACCATTAGTATTGTTCATGGAATTATTCGCAGCCCCATTAAAGTTCTTGTTGACCATTCCCGCAGGCGCAGCAAATGCTACATTTGCTTGTTTAGGAAAGATGGTTTGAGGTTGTCGCTGCTGCTGTGGATGTGGCTGATTCAGCTGCTGTCGGGACTGCTGTTGTTGAAACTGCTGTTGTGGCTGCTGCTGCTGCTGCATTGTCCCATCCACTTTAAGGCCTAAACTAGGTGGCTGATTCAAGATCATAGAATCATTAGTACCATTGTTGAATGATATGCTGTTTTGATTTGGCTGACCAAACTCAAAGCCTAATCCCCCAGCAGCTCCGTTGTTACCATAAAACCCGTTGTTAACCTGACCCATCTGCTGTGAAGAGTTATCTTCTCTTACAACTCCAGCGCGGAACAGAAACTCCTCAAGTGTCATTTCCCCTAAAGTCTGTTGCCTCTGAGGCACATTATTAGACTCACCACCACCGCCGCCTCCGCTGCTACCGCCTCCGCTGCTACCTCCCCCGTTATTACCGTCTTTGGTGATCAAACATTTCCAGACCTCATCAACAGTCTTCTGACTAATCGTTCTAGGCAATGTCAACGAGCCTTGCCTCTGGAGATTCCCACCAGGGATACCACCACCAGGTTGCGCTGCTGCTGTAGCAGCTGAAGAATTCATGGTCATGGCCATGGCCTGAGCTTCCTCAGCAGTCCATATGCTCTTCAAGAGTTCATCCATGTTCATTGACCCGAAATCTTTTAACGGCCCACCTAGTGTGCTCTGAAGCTCATCAAACGTTAGGGAATAAAAGGAAGACTGTCTCGCCAAGGGATTGACACTATCTGTTGGCTTCATCTGGTTAAATCTTTCCCCACCAGGATCACCACCACCACCACCTCCTAAGTTGTTGAAATTGATGTGAGTTCCCATGTTCCTTGTGCTGGTTCACTTCTTCAATGAAACCAAAGTATCAAAGCCCTAAACCCTTCTGCTAGCTTCCTTTTGAGAGGTAAAATACCAAAAAAAAATAGAAGTTAGAATGGATAACACAATGCTAATCTATGAACTAGAGAAGTTCCAAGGATATTAAAAAGGACTGAGCTAAGCTAAGTGACACATAATGCATGTTCACAACCATATAACACAAAACTGGACAAACCACATTAATGTGTGTGTACAAATGTAAAACCAAATTAAAGTCCAATCAATAATGGAAGATGTTATGGAAAACGTTATGTGATTAAAAAAATGTAACCTGACTACTTTTTGAGCAAAGTAAATTCATACCAGATGCAGTGTTCTCTCAGGGATCATAAATATGAACATATCAGCAAAATTCTTACAGATAAATTGAACACAACACTTGTCACATCTTGTCTTTTATCTTCAGAGAATACTCA
This sequence comes from Moricandia arvensis, assembly GCA_905132765.1. Classification (NCBI taxonomy): domain Eukaryota; kingdom Viridiplantae; phylum Streptophyta; class Magnoliopsida; order Brassicales; family Brassicaceae; genus Moricandia; species Moricandia arvensis. The sequence continues at coordinate 62,672 of CAJHQP010001770.1, forward strand.
AATTATAATAATTAAGCAAAGTTAATGAACAATCAAATAAACATTTCATGAACAACGATTCAAAGTACAATCCCTTAACCCAACAAGCATGAGAAAGATCTATTCCAAATCCCAGATGAAAAGCAAACCCATTTCTCTTAAATAAATCGATCGAATGTAAAAAAACCCAGGAAAATAAAACCTAATAGCAAAACGAATCAGATCGAAAAAAAAAACTCTCTCTTTGACTCTAATTTCACTACCAAAGGCTACTACTTTAGTCTGATTCAAAACACAGAGACAAACAACAAAACTAGATGTTAAGCAGAGAAGAGACAGGGCTAAGTGGATAATCAGACAAAGACAGATCCAGGTCTAATTATATTTATCTTACCAAACCAAAATTTCTCGAAAAATTTTAGATTTGCGACTGCGAAAACACCAGAGAAGCTGCTAGGAGAGTCGACAAGTGTGTTGTTGCCATCTCGACACGATCAGCCATTTTAAAGGGTTAAAGCTTTTTTTTTCCTCCGGAATTTTCTTAATTATTTTTAACATTATAATTGTGTAATTTGATATTCATTATTGAGAAATACAGAATAAAAAAGTTTTTGTCACAAAAATATTTTTTAAGAGAAAAAATGACAAAAATGTTATTTTTGGAGTGAGATTTTAAAGGTAAATATACGTTTATACCCCTTGGATTAACTAATCTAAACTTAGGGTTTAGAATTATGGAGTGGGATTTTGGGGTGAGGTTTAAAATTGAAAAATTAAATAAAAAATATTAATTTTTAAAAAATAAAAAAGTCTACTTTGGTCATTTTTGTTTTTAAGTTTATTTTTGTGATAAAAACTTTAAAAAGTGTTATTTGAGAGATTTGTCTTTTATTATTTGTGTCAACATTTAGCTACGTGGACGAATAAGAAAAATAGTCTTAAGATTTAATATGGTTTTATTTATAAGCCAATTATATAGCGCAGCGTGGCGAATTAGCAGCCGTTCGTTTCGTTTTTTTGCCTTCCGACAGTGAGGCTTTGAATAGTAGGAGATCGTGCTTGGATTTTTTTTTCTGAGTTAAACTCATTATTTAATTTTCTTTATTTTGGGTCTATTAATACCAATTACTAATTTGCTAAATGTTTTTAATAGATATATATATATATATATCTAGTTTTCAAAATGGTTGACGATAAGGATGAACCTGTTTTTCAACAACTTACTAATTTCATGCATTAGATAAGACTATAAATTATTGTCCATATTAGATAAAATATTATATATTCAAGATAGGAAAGAGAGAAGACTATAAATCTCACAAAAGTAATTAATGTCAACCATGATACTATAGGCTCTAACTAGATGAACAAAATATGGAATAAGAATGCATGAAATGGATCATTCCATTTGATTCCATGAAAAAAATGGAATGATATCAATTTATTTGTAAAAACATTGAGCAACTTAAATGTTAAGGAATAAGTGAAACTGGATTCTGATCAACGTTTTTAAAGCACAAAAATATTTTTAACAAAATCTAATTTGGAAAACTAAAATATTTAATAATTATTTTGAAATATTTATAACTATATTTTTATTTATATCAAATAAAAACTTATATATGATATTATTTAATTTTATTATTTAACTATTTTGCGATAATTTATTTGATTAATTGTGTGATAAGTAATTTTGATAAACTTTTAGTTATAAAACTTATTCGATGTCAATTTATTGAACTAACATTTTTTGTATACAATATTTAATTTAATTTAATTTAATTTAATATGAAAGCTTATTTAAATGAATATAATTTTTATTTATGAAAATAATTCAATGACTTAGTAGATTTCATATTAAATGAAAATTATTTTATAGTATCTAAACTTGCAAAAAGTAGTTATAACTATTTTGATTTTTTCATTAATTATTTGAGTGTTTTAGTCAATTATCTAAAAGAAAATTATTAAAATTGAAACTTAATGTTTTGTATTGTTTGGACACAAAATTAATTATTGAGTTGTTGAAAACATATACAATAGTATAATGTTGTTTGCATAATTATCTTCTAGTGTTTTCATTAATTATTAAAGACATTTTATATAATATAACATATGATTAAATGTTAGATCCAACAAAGTGTTTATGTTTTTTTTTAACATTTGGTACATCATTATATAAATTTCATTACAAATGATACGATAAATTATATGTAACATATGTCATATTGATGAACAATTTTACAGACAATTTCACGATGAAACTTTCCCACATAATATTTAGAACGACGAGCGGTTATGCATATATGACATTTTTGATGGGCATGCTCTCTATACACCACACGATCACAATGAACGATTCTACCTGCAACACTTTGAGACCTCTAATAAGTTATACCGATAGATTTATGATATGGATTATTTTTAAGTATCACTATGATCTAGGATAATATATTACATTATTTTGTGTAAACTTTATTTACATCATGAAGGATCTCAAATTGTTTAATTCTTGAAAGTGTCCCTTTTTATCATATAGAAGTGGTGGTGCTTTCTTTCTGAGTGCCCACATTGGTTACAAGCCAATGAAAATATCACACCACTCTGTAAAACAAAACAGTAAAGAGCACTGTTGCGTGGACTCTAAGATCATCATTTCCAGATTCAGAAATTTTGATTATTTCCTCATTTGGAAATTAGTTACAATAATTGCTTATGATTCCCGTTTTATATTCAAAGAACTTCTACTTTTGCCACGTTAGACCGACGTTTCTAGAGTGAGCATAATATAAGTTTATGTGATCATCGCTGTTCGTCACCCCACACACACACTAATCATTGGCTACTAAACCGTTTACCGGCTACTGAGTTCGACCCAATATCCAAGGGAACATGTAGTGTTCAAAATCTGTAAAACTTGTACTACTAGATCTGATGGTTGCTCCTATTTTAATTTTAGAAATAAAATATTCTAAAATTAATTGAAGACTTTGCTTCAAAAATTATATTTATTTTCTACTCTAAAAATGAGTATTATATGTATATTCTTTTTCTATTTGTTTATTATAAAATCTATAAACTTATAAAATATTAAAATTATATTCTTTTTTATACCAATATATTATCACATTTACGCTATTTATATAACTAAATGATCAATTAAAACTAACAATTTACAACATATAATTAAAAACAAACGATATATTAAACACAATATTTAAACGAAAAAGTTATAATATTAATTAGCTTAAGACTACACTAGTGCTCTGATACACATCCCAAAATGCTGGGCTCCTCCAGTGAAAGAGATTTTGCTCATCTTCTCTTTGTAAATAGTAACTTAGAGCACCATTAACGCAGTCTCTTAAATGCGTTTTTAAAAGTAATTTTGATTTAAAGAAAAAGAAATAAAGACATAAATACAAGACACGTTTCTTAAATAGGGTCAATAAGAAACGTTTCTTCTTGACAAGTGTCACAAGTTCAGAGGACAAAGAAGAAACGTCTCTTTTTTTCTAGGTTTGTTCTCTCTTTCTCGAAACCAAACTGCATTGGACCACGTAAAAACTGAAAGCTCTTAATTAACTTCTTAATTCACATTTATTATATAAAAAATAAATAAGAGACCCTAAAGGGTCTTTGCGTTATTGATGCTCTAAAGGGCATCATTAACCCAAGAAACCCTCTTGGGTTTCTTAGTTTTTTTTTTTTTTTTTTTTTACTTTTTTTAAAGTGAACCAATTGCGAGTCGCCACGTGTCAGTGGGACCCGTGAACAGTGTAAGAAACTCATAAGAACCGGTTCTTAATCTATAGTTTTTGTAACCGATCCTTACACTGTTCATGGGTCCCACGGCTTAAGAAACCCACCTCAGGACCCCCAATAATCATGCTCTTAGAGTTTAGTTTCAGAAAGGGTTTGAAAAACATGAAAGTTTACAACATTTCTGCTTCACATGGTTTGGCCGCCGCCTTGGGCACTAAACTAAAAGGACAAATTCGTTTCCCTGCTCTTTGATTCGGATTGAAATATCCATGTTCTTTACAGTGCAAAATATTCATTTTATATCAAAACATGGGTCCAAAAAAAAAAACACATTCCATCCAAAAAAAAAAAATTTTGAATGGAATTAATATACGTATAGACACCATTGAGGCAATCCCATGCGGCCATGAACATGTACATGACTATGAAAACCAAAGATGACAACTTTATCCCCTTTCTCATCAACCAAACTCCTAAAACAATAAACCCAATCGCAATTCCTCAAACCCATTTGAGAATCGATGGGCGTGTTCTCCAATCTCCGAGGACCCAAAATTGGATCGACCCACGAAGGGTTACCTGTAGCCAATGCCTCTCCTTCGTCTCCTTCCTCTCTCAGGCGTAAAGTTTCGAGCTTTTTGCCAATCTGCGTTGCTATCGTCGTCCTCGTCGAGATCGCGTTTCTGGGTCGCCTCGATAACGTTGCTTTGGTCGATACATTGACGGGTTTTTTCACCAAGTCGCCGGAGGTTGTGTCGGAAATGGAGAGATGTGAGGAGTGGTTAGAGAGAGAGGATTCAGTGAGTTACTCTAGAAATTTCAGTAAAGATCCCATCTTTATCTCCGGTGGTGACAAGGTTACACTCTCTCTATTAACTGCTTTTTACTCCTCCCTGAATGTAGTGTTGTATATTGGATGTTAGATTGTTTTCAATACTATCATCTCTTGCTAATCCCTTAGCCACTTTGTTCTGAACTAACTCAAAAAGTTTAGGTTTTGCTTGTTGTTAGCTAGCTGTTTAGATGATGATAACAGTGTCCGAGTCTGTGCCTGTCCATATAATGATCAAAAGTCTAGAGCTTTACTCATTTATAACCAATGTTCAACAAGTAGCTACACTGTAACTAGACGTTTTACATTATTGATTAGGCTCATCCTAGATCCATTTTTTTTTTTAAATCGCTCAAGTAAAATTGTTTTGTTTATATCCGATTTGCTGCCTAGGCGTTGTCTATACCGATACTGTTTACAAGCATTTGGTTTGGATACAACTCATTTGAAATCTATTGAAACCAAGAACAATACTTTCCCTATGAGATCCTTGGAGAATTTCTACTTCTGAATGATAGTGATAGTGTAGCAGAAAACAAATGGTTGTTGACTTCATTCCTCTACAAAATTGTAGGACTTTGAATCTTGCTCAGTTGAATGCGCAATTGGAATGAATTCAGATAAAACCCCTGATGCAGCGTTTGGATTAGGTCATCAACCTGGAACACTCAGTATTATACGTTCCATGGAGTCAGCAAGATACTACCATGATAACAATCTTGCTCAGGCACGACGGTGGGTAAGCACAATCTTTACAGGACTTTATACTTTGAAGAGTGCTTCTGGAGAATGCTGTAAATGTATCTGACTTTTGTTATGTTCTGTTGTTCATCAGGAAAGGCTATGATATTGTGATGACAACTAGTCTATCATCACATGTTCCCGTTGGGTACTTTTCATGGGCGGAGTATGATATTATGGCTCCAGTGCAACCAAAGACCGAGAAAGCTCTTGCTGCTGCTTTTATTTCCAATTGTATGGCTCAGAATTTCAGGCTGCAAGCTCTTGAAGCCTTGATGGAAGCGAATGTTACGATTGATTCTTATGGTAGTTGTCACCGGAACCATAATGGGAGAGGTATGTAGTGCGCATTGCTAGTAAAAAGTTATGTGCTATCATCAAGTCTTTGCAGTTTTTGAACCAATACAATTTAAACTATTTACAGTGGAGAAGGTTGAAGCTCTTAAGCACTATAAGTTCAGTCTAGCTTTTGAGAACACCAATGAGGAGGATTATGTCACTGAGAAGTTTTTCCAATCTCTTGTCGCTGGTATAGATAACGTAGATCATCATATATATGAGAGCATTGAGATTGTCCTGGTATATATATCAGCTGAGCAGTTTATGATCAATTTCTTCTTATAGGATCTGTTCCTGTGGTTGTTGGTGCTCCAAACATTGAAGAATTTGCACCGTCTCCTGATTCAATCCTTCACATTAAACAGATGACTGATATAGAGCCATTTGCAAAGAGAATGAAATATCTTGCAGACAATCCTGACGCCTACAATAAGATGCTAAGGTTCGGTGAATGTGAAATACTTTAAAACATGTTCAAAAAGCTTCAATAGCTGTGTTTTCTTTCATTAGATGGAAACAAGAAGGCCCTTCAGATTCGTTCAAGGCACTTGTTGATATGGCTGCAGTACACTCTTCTTGTCGCCTCTGCATTTTCGTGGCTACAAGGATCCGGGATCAAGAAGAGAAGAGCGCTGACTTCAAGAAACGACCCTGCAAATGCACCCGAGGCTCACAGACAGTCTATCATTTGTATGTTAGAGAAAGAGGCACGTTTGATATGGAATCCATCTTTTTGAGGTAAAGTCAGCAGTAATTTGCTCGTTTCAGCTCTTAATCTAAACCTTGGAACGTTGCTTTATGGATATGTTTTGGTTCAACACTTGTCTCTTCTCGCTGTGTTTGGGCAGGGATGGTAATCTGACTCTGGAAGCTCTGGAATCTGCGGTTCTCACAAAGTTCAAGTCTCTAAGACATGTACCGATATGGAAGAAGGAAAGACCTGAGAGATTAAGGGGAGATGGTGTGCTTAGAGTACATGCCATATACCCGCTTGGTCTGACTCAAAGACAAGCTCTTTACAACTTCAAATTCGAAAGAAACTCAAGTCTCAGTACTCACATACAGAGTAACCCTTGTCCCAAACTCGAAGTTGTATTCGTCTAAGTTTTATTCAGACCTGGTTTAGTTAAAAGATAAAAGTGTATCTTGCAAAAAAGAAGTACAACAATTTTTTTTTATTTTGTCTTATTTGGTTCACATCTTCAAGAAGATTTTGTAGACACTAACATCTTCATATCAGCTTTAGCAGAGTTACAAATATTGCATGTATCTTATACTTGTTTTCTGATTTTACTAACATTTTTCTTTTTCTTTGTTTCACTGTGTGTGTGTGTGTGTGTAAAAAATCAAAGAGATCTTTGATGACCAGGTTACAAAGTCATGATGATTGTAAGTGGGAAAATCTATAAATCAGATTTTTTCTCTTACAATGACAGAGAATCCACTGTCTGATTTGCGTCCAGCATGATCTTTGGCTAAAAGTCATTTTGGATTTTGCCTCATCATCTGCTTCTTTAGTTTTTGTCTCATGTTGTTATGTCATTTACATTAGCTTTATGTGGATTGATAAATGTATATCGTTTTACATAGCTTGGATCTTTGAGTGAAGAATCAGGTGTGGGAGGATTACGCATTAGTCACTGTAGGTGTTTTTGTTTATTTGTTGTTTACAACGTTTACGTTATATCAAGAAACTTGTTAAACAAATTTTGCAGAAATAGTGTGTTAATAAACTAGTCTAAGAGAGTGACAGTCCAGTAAATATTCTCACTGATGAGAACCTAATTTATATATTTTAAAATATTTTATAACCATAGAGGTTATACTGGTTTTCAAATCAATATATAAAATTTGATAGAAAAATCATTGTTTAAACTAAATGACACACAGTATATAGATTTTGAAAAAGATACAAATATATAAAGTAAAAAATAATTGTAATATCTTTTAAATGGATAAGATATATAAATATCGACTTTTGATTCACTATAATAATTGTAATATCTTTGTTAATTTGTACGCAAATTTATAAGAATAGTTCTCTAATACCAACTTTTATATTTTGTTTTTGACAACTTATTTCTTGAAATTATTAAGAAACCCACAATGTTTTTATGAATAGTTCTGAAACCAACTACGTGATGATGGTCTACTAGTGGACGGGCTTTGAGTTGCTAAGTAACTCGGGTTCAAAAATATCCTATTACATTTTATGTATTCACTCCATTGTTTATAGTCATTTCAATATTCAGAAAGAGAATTCATCCGCGTATTGTATCTACTCTTAAAAATTAGTTTGACACCTTTCATAATTTGTGATACCTCGAGTTTCCTAAAACTTTTTATATTCACTTATGGTTTGTACAACCGATTTAGGTTCATTTTTTCTTGTCAAATACTCATTTAAACTAGATCAAATAATTGTTAGGCGAGTCGATTCTCCGATGTTCATTTTGATAAATGCTCTTATTAGGCTTATGTATAATATTAAAATGTAAGAGAAATATATGCTATTTTCATAGATAAGATAGAACCATAAATTTTGATTCCGTTTTACTATATGTTCACCTTTGTCCCTTTTCTTATTCGATTTCACTTGTAGTTATGGTGAATCTAGATTAATATGACACAATTTGTAAAGAGATAATGAACTAGACATGAGTGGAGTAGAGCGAAGAGAGTTACAAACTTGGCAATGATTTTGGGTTTACTCTTTTCTTTCGCCTTCTCTCCTTTGTTTCAATTTCAATCTTGTTACTTTTTCTTAAAGAATTTTCTGCATATTATTTATTATTATTTCTTCCAAAATTAATCACTTTATAGACAGTTTTCAATATACCAAAAGTGGCTAAAAACCGTTAAATCTCCATCTTGTTACTGTGTCCCAAATTCGCTGATAAGTAATATGCGGTGCATCCCACAAAAGTGTACAAGACCAATGATATACTTGAAACATGCTTCTGTCACATTTCAACCAAAGCTTGTAGTATCTTTATCATAATTGATATGGTTATATATTCACTTAAGTCTACATTGTATTCACTTTAAATTGTTCGACATTTATGAGCCAGACACATGTCTTCAAACTATGCATGGCTTTGTTGCTGTTGAAACTAATTGTCAGTGGGGAATATTAGTGTTAACCTAATCACGCTATATAGCAAACATGTGTTTATTTTCTTTAAACATCTACATCTTTTATAATGATCGATGTTTTTTCCTGTCGACTATGAGTTATAGACATACATTCCCCGGTTTGAACTATTGTTATAACACCAGTACTAGCTAAAACTACAAACTATAGTCAGTATAAAAACTATTGATGTTTTATCTATATATTCATATTTTAATTGTTCTGTCTATTTATATTATAACAGTTGATGTTTTGTATCTATTCCATATTGTAACTGTTCAATATCTCTATCTATTTATATTATTGTTTGTGGATAGATGTAAAGAAAGTATAAAATTAAGATAATAGAGGGAGAGCCGTACAGAAATGGAAGAAATAAGTAAAAAGAGAGAATAAAGAGGAAAAAGATTCAATATCATGCTGCAAAGTCTCTAAACAATTTGGAGTGTCTATGAGTCATCCTTCTTTGTGCTCCATGTAAACCTCCCAATCATTACCCACACTCACTTTATATCTCTCTCTCTCTTTCGATAAATATTCTCTATTTATATAAACATAGATATCGTCTAACATTCTAAAGATTGAATACTGCATAACATGGATGTGTATCGTGAGAAAAAAAGAAAAGGGAGGCATTATTGATCATTAAAGGTATGGTGTATAAGAAGCAATGGAAAGTTTTATTTTCTCCATGCGTGACCTCAAGAAATATATCTATGTTTATTTTTTGGAAAATTCTCTTAAATATCTACATTTGTCTACATGACACACGTAAGTAAAAACAGAAACTGATAAATAAAGAAATGTAACTCGAAGCAGTAAAATTTTCTTACATAAAAAGTTGGTAAGGTTTATAAAACCGTTAAGGGAAGGACATAATAAGAAGAAAAAAAATAAAAGCAAAAGGGCTTTACTCGTGTCACTGCCTTGCATGTCAAGTACTATGATTCCAACGTTTTAATCATTAAACGAATCCTTTGTTGTTGATTTATTAATTATTAAAACAAAAATTAAAGGACTTGGCGAAAGAGAGAGAGAGAAGGGCATTTATGTGGAGCCAAGTCAACGATTACAATTTAACTACAAAATATATCCTAGTGTCATATTTGATTATATGAGATACCTACGAACATCTATGTTTTCCTTCTCCTCAAAATACATTAAGGGCATCCGTATTGGTGATCCCTTAGCAGAGTCCATTAACGGGAGATTCCCTTAGCTTTTAACTAAAAACGCTAGGGGACTCCCGTAAAGTCCCTTAGCGTTTTTAGTTAAAAGCTAAGGGACTCTCCCGCTAAGGAACTCTGCTAAGGGACCACCAATACGGATGCCCTAAAGTTCTCGATAACATTTTCTTTATAGATTATGATAACATAGTTGATCAGTTTAAAAAGATACAGTATAAACTAATGGTTAGTCCTTAATAAGTAGCTTGTATATTTTCTTATACATACCAACACGACTAAATATGAAAAGGTATATTGCTAGGATGGGGTCAGGTATTTATCTTAGAGTAATCTCAATGGGGGGTTCTCACTTTAGATTTCTATATATATATATAATATTAGTATTTAATTATAAAATTTTTAATTTTACGAGAAAAATAATTAGAAATATCTAATTAAAATATTTTTGGTTGAATTTTTCGTAAAATTAAGAACTTTTTAATTAAATATTAATATATATAGATATTCAAGATGAAAATTTCTATTGGAAATGCTCTTGCAGCCAGTGTCTTTGTTCGATATCATGGTTTGATAGTTTGTTTATATCTTGTATTGTAAAACCAAGATTCATGAGAATAAATCAACTTTGCTTTCGATAGTATATAACAACTTTGTTTTCGATAGTATATAACAACTTTGTTTTTGAAAGTATCTAGAATGTGATTAGAATTTTAAAGATATTTTATGTTAGATAATAGTTTTGTGGGAAAATAAATCGGTGATCCGAAATTCTTTGGGAAATTGTCAAAAATACCATTTTCTTTGTATTACTTTTTAAAAATACCTTAATTATTTTTATCTTTGTTTTTTAAAATAAAAAAACACACTTATAACCATTGGATTAATTAATCTAAAATATAAGGTTTAAAGTTAAAGAGTGAAATAGGGTGGAAGTAGGTTTAGGAATGTAAAATTTAGGATGGGGGTAGGTTTAAGAATGTAAAGTTGAACAGAAAATTATATGTTATGGAAATGTTTGTAAGAAACATATATTTATTTTACTCATTATCAGTGCCGTGCTTAGAACAATCGGGACCTAAGGCAAAAATTATTCATCTTATTTTTGATAATAATAATATAGTAACACTAATAAGTTGACAAATAGAAAACTGGGTTTTTGTTATTTCATAATTTAAAATTATGTTATGAAAAAATTATAAAATGTTTTAATTGAAAGAATTATATGTTTTGTTATTAACAAACTAAATTCTACATTGAAAAAAATTAATCAACATTAATTAAAGACATAAGGTAAAGCTCATAGTAACAAATGAGAATACAAAAATGAAAGTTTGGTTATAAAAAAAGTGACTATTATCATTTTGTTTGTGTCACAAATGTAAATTTAGAGCCCCAAAATTAACTGATATGAGAAGGGGCCTAAGGCCAATGCCTCAAAATCAAAAGGGTACGCACGCCTCTGCTCATTATATTAAAAACATGTGTAAGATTACGTTTTGTTAGTTTGGTAAGTAGTAGTAGTAATCTTGTGAGATAAAAACTCATATAAAATCGCCTATTCATGCCGTTTTATTATGGAAGTCTCCAGATCCGACCAACTAAGTGGAAAAAAAAACAAAGTTTGAGTTGTTCGGTTTTGTCCTTTATAATTGTGTCGATACAATCTCAAGACCCATAAAGCATTTTAGATCCTCAAGAACAGTAACAACACTCGTTTTCTTTTCTTCTTCTCATCAAACAAAGAAAGAAAAAATAAAATCACCTGAGGTCAGCCGAGCTTGCGATCACTCACACGCTCCATGACCAGCTAACACGTGTTAACCGGACCCACGGTTCGACCCCAAAAGTTTATGGTTTAACCGGAAACAACGGATAGAGGTTCCCGCGTAGGGATGGTAAAAGAAAGTAAAGCTGAGCTGTATGGCATAATAAAAAGGGGGGTCCCACTTTTGTGTCACGTCATCGCTGAGAATGAAATTTATTTCCTTTTTCGTTAATTTTCTCTTTCTGTTTTTGTTCATCAATTGACGGCAACTATACCAGTCGGCCCGTCACCACTATTTTTTTTCTAATTTTTTTCTGGCAGCCATTTTTTCCTAAACCAATCTCTTTAAAAGATCCATTACAAAGTACTTACACACCGGTGCCGGTCTGATATTTTTTAAAAGATTCATAATTTCGTACGTTAAAGAAAAGGTCTGATATTTGAAAAAAAATTCGTAATTTTTTATGTTTAAAGAAAATTTTGTGCCATTATTCTTTATATAAATTTGTTTAAATGTTCTACATATAATTAACAGTATTTTTGTATATGCTCTAAACCAAAATTCTTAAAATGGATCTGGGCGGCGCTTAAGCTCCCGTCTAGGCGGCAATTCAATTCAATCCTATCCGAAATAATTTTTTTTAAAATCTGATTTATTCAAATCGATTTAAACTATTTACAATCGATTAAAATCGATCTAAATTAGTATAGATATGTTAATTTAAGCAATTATGTTAGTATAGATCTACAAATTTGTTTATTTTTTTAGTTTTACATATCTAATTTTAATAATTTATCACAATAATTTTATATTTCTATTAAAAAATAAAATATTTTATATAAATGTCATATATATAATAAATTAATAATATATTAATTGTCTAAATTTCGGATAATCTATTTAGTCGCTAATCTTTTATAAAGCGTTTTGTTATCGTTTAGCGATTCTCTGAACATTGTTCTAAACCATATGTTCCTTCCTATGCTATGGACATGGTCTACTAGACCCCGTCTAGTACACACACCAGAAAACCCTAATCATAAAAATTGTAATATAACACAACGTTTTGATAAATATACGGCTTTGGTATAAAACATGACATTAGTGTTAAACGTAAAGCAAATATATTGTTTAAAGTTATGAATCGATATTAGTATCTTCATTATCATTTTGCTTTAGTCCATTAATTAGTCACATGCTCACTCTTTAGTCCATTATACTTTATTAGCAAACACAAAATTACTATTATTGCAAGTGCACTAACACAACCAGTTGGCCAGTTCACAAAATATACTTTGAAAAATACGTAACGGATTTTTATTATTGTGACCTTGTGATATAGTATATAGTTTGTGAATAGCATTAGCCTATAGGTTTAAATCAGACGGAGACAATTGGTAAGTGTAAGGCACCGACTTTGTCTCATAAGTCCATTTCATTTACTATCACGTAACATTTCATTGTATACTTCATAAAGATTCGGGAAAATTCGCCACCTGCCACCTCCCATATGATCAATGATCATACATATATTCATCTTAAAAATCATGTATTCTTATAAACATTGAAGTTAGTATATTCCTTTTTTTTTAAGTTGGTATTTTCATTTTATAGTGGAAGTTCCAACCCTTTTGGATGTGTACAAGAGTGGCATTCATACTAATCTATTCGCTAACAATAATTAAGTCTCATTTTTTTTTCCATTTACCCATAATATACAATTTGACTAAAGAAAGATCGATATCTTAAAGAATGATACGCAACATTTTAACAAAAAAAAAACAATTTGGGCAACATCGATCTTAGGCTGTGTTACTAAAAATTGCAAATCCCTTTTATAAAGGGATTTTTCCTTGTATAGAAATATTTGTCACGAGCAATGCCCTGTAGTTTTCTTAGATCGTGATACATAGATTCAAAAGCTAATGACTAATTTGAGATGCATAATTAAATTTGGAATATACTTAATAAACACACCATCATCGTATTGTGTAGAAGAAACTAGAAACGTTAAACGCATCAAATCAAGAAATTTAATTAATGACTAATGTTTTATGCAGCATTCTAAATTTTCTCCCTAGAAACTAGAAGACGCGTATTTTATTCGAATTCTTCAAACCAATTACAATTTCGATATATAATGCCGTTGATCAGTTTATATGCAAGTCGTTCACCAGGTAACTATAAATGCTATTATATATAATCATGCAAAATAGGTTTGTCCTTAACTAAATTTTATAGATTTATTTGTGATATTTTTGAGGGATTAAGCTAGCTTGTGCGCAGCTAGTTTTGTATATTTTAGTATCCCGTATTCCCTATCATGGCACTGTATAACTCCCACGTGACAAGAAAATAATAACATGACAAAAGGATAGAGATAAAAATATGATGACAGGAGTAGATAAACAATATATTAAAATGAAGGCTAAAAAGGTGTAAGGTCGCAATATACTGATATATTTGTAATACAGAATAAGATTTTATTTTGTCAAAACATTACAGTATATAAGGACATCTTTATCCCAAAAACCCTAAGGAGTTTCTTAATTTTTTTTTTTTTACTTTTTATCTTAAAAAATAAATAAATAAATAAATAAATAAGTGCACCAATCGCGGGTCGCCACGTGTCAGTGGGGCCCGCGAACAGTGCAAAAAACCCCCAATATGTGTTTTTTATTTGGTTTACCTAAGAGATTGGTTTTATAAAAAATGTGGGCCCCCCTAATAAGAAACCCCTTTTAGGAGGGATAAAGATGCTCTAAGATTTCCTCTATAGTAGGTGAGAAAAGAAAGATCTCGTTTTTTGGGTCAGCCGAAATCTATGTTTCAATATTTAAGATCACTCCATTAAAAGTTTTCAGCAAAAATATTTATAAAATAAATTCTCTAAATATTTTTGGATGAAAATTTCAATATTTATATCCACCTAAGAAAAAATATATTTTATTTTTGAAATATTTTCGTTGATAATTTTTTTATTAATCAAAACTATCTAAAATTTGTGAAATGCTCATATTAATCTATAAGATGATGTGTAATCTATAGATAATTTTTTAGATATTCAAATGGAAGAAGGCAAAAACTCATATTTATGTTGGTGTCTAAAAATAATATACGTAGCAAATAGATTAATCCAAAGATTAATATCTATGTTGGTGTCCAAAATAACACAACCTCGTTTTCCTTTATCACTAACCTCAAAGTTTTTTTTTTTTTGATAAAAACTACCCTCAAAGTTTCGGATAATTTTTCTGAGAACTTCCCACTAAAACCACTTTGAAAACTCAGAATATATATATGTATATATGAACAAAATACATAAAATGTTGAATAGAGGAAATAACAATAAAAATGTTTTAGTAAAAAAACAATAAAATGTTGAATTGAGGAAATCTAGTGGAAAACAAAATTCGATATCGACAATGTGTTAGAAAGTTCGCAAATCAAATGATATATCTTTTCTGATAAAAAGTCAAATGATTTATCTGTGCATGAAGTTTGATACATTTTGTTTCCTCTATATTTGTCTTACGTTTATTGGTCGTCTGTTCTTAGTTGGTTGCCATGTTATTTGTGACAATCCATGTTGGAAAACAAGGGTTCATGTAGTTACAAGAATTTACAGCTCGAAGAGCGATAACTATAAATATGTAACAAATTAGATAGTCTGAATTTTACACATGCAAAATTTTGGATGATATTTATGTCATTATAATAACTAAATAGTGAATTAAAATTGCTAAATTATATATTAGTTGTTTAATGGCAATAGATTACGGAACCTTGTAGTTGTAGTTGTATCTAATTACACTGCTCATTACCTTGAAAAGCAAGGCAGTATATTAACATGAATAAACTAAATGCGATATCTAGCACTCTCATTAATTAAATTTACAAATATAAAAATTTACAACAAAAAAAAAGAAAATGAAATATGAAAATTTTCTATATCCTTCTACATAAATGAGAATGGACAAGATCTACATTTAGATTTATTCAGCTTTTTCGCCTGAGAAACCAAATTTGTGAATAGAAAAGCAATTGTCATCCCCTCACGTTTGGGCGAGAGAAAATAATAATAATATTATAAAATAAAATACATATTCTCACAGTTGTCTTTATTAATTACACCAATTTTTGTGTATATATACCCACCTCTCTCTTAAGTATTTGTGTGTGTTTTGTTCCATATATCTTCTTCTCCCTCTTCTCCTCTTCCAGAGTCCAAAAAAAAACTTCATCCCCAAAAACATTTCACCATAAAAGAAGCATCACATATTATTTTAATAATCGATTATGGCTGGATATTGGTTTTTTATTATACTAAGTCTCATTTTCTGCTTGCTTTTGGTAATTAGAGTGATGGTTCCAAAGAACAATAAGAGAAAGAAAAAGAGGAACACTAGATGTAAGCTTCCTCCTGGTTCCATGGGATGGCCTTACTTAGGCCAGACTCTACAACTTTATTCACAAGACCCAAATGTTTTCTTCAACTCCAAGCAAAAGAGGTAAACCTAAAATATATTTTCCTTAATCCTAGTTGGATATGATCTTAGCTTAAGAAATGTTTTTTATCTTTTGATGTATAGATATGGAGAGATATTCAAAACACGAATCCTTGGCTATCCTTGCGTGATGCTGGCTAGCCCCGAGGCCGCGAGGTTTGTCTTGGTGACTCATGCTCATATGTTCAAACCAACGTATCCAAGAAGCAAAGAGAGGCTGATTGGACCATCTGCTCTATTTTTCCACCAAGGAGATTATCATGTCCATATAAGGAAACTTGTTCAATCCTCATTTTACCCTGAAACCATCCGTAAACTCATCCCTGATATTGAACACATTGCCCTCTCTTCTCTACAATCTTGGACCAATATGCGTATTGTCACTACCTACAAAGAGATGAAGAAGGTATATCTTATCTAAATGCCAAGAAAAAAAACATACACAATGCAATTCCTTCACTTGCTTTCTTTAATAAAAAAAATGTTTAATATTTTCTCTTGCAGTTTGCTTTTGATGTGGGTATTCTTGCCATATTTGGCCATTTGGAGTGTTCTTACAAGGAGATATTGAAACATAACTACAATATTGTGGACAAAGGATACAACTCTTTCCCCATGAATCTCCCTGGAACATCTTACCACAAAGCTCTCATGGTATGATCTCATCTCTTGAATAAATGAATCAATTAATCTCCAGACATTAAGTAAACTCTGCCAAGCTGACTAAAACTTGCTACTAATAAGGCTAGGAAGCGGCTAAAGACAATAGTAAGCGAGATTATAAGCGCAAGAAGAGAGAAAAGTGTCTTGAAAACAGACTTTCTTGGTCATCTACTCAACTTCAAGGACGATAAAGGCCGTGAGCTAACCCAAGAAGAGATTGCCGACAACATCATCGGAGTCCTCTTCGCGGCGCAAGACACGACAGCTAGTTGCCTAACTTGGATTCTTAAGTACTTGCACGATGATAAGAAGCTTCTAGAAGCTGTTAAGGTTTGATCACAATTATACTCTCCTTTTGTGTATATATAAGTATATTTAGTATACCTAATCTATGTATATCTTTCATTATGATGGTCGCAGGATGAGCAAAGGGCTATAGTCGAAGAAAACAGTGGAGACAAGAAGCCTTTAACATGGGGACAAACGAGGAATATGCCACTAACACATAGGGTAAAATTTCTAAAATATTATATTATATAGTTTTTATATAATGAATGATTACATTAATTTTGGGCTCATGTTATATTGTTACGTGACATAGGTAATAGTTGAGAGCTTGAGGATGGCAAGCATCATATCCTTCACATTCAGAGAAGCAGTGGTTGATGTTGAATATAAGGGTACTAATTAAATCATTTCACACTACTAGAACATTCTATCTATTATTTATTTATTTTATTTTATGAGATGTACCAAAGTAAAATTGTTGTGGTCCAAATGAATATAAATCACTAATATTTATGATTCTTGTAACATGCATGTATACAGGACATTTGATACCCAAGGGATGGAAAGTGATGCCACTTTTTAGGAATATTCATCATAATCCAAAATATTTTTCAAATCCTGAGGTTTTCGATCCATCTAGATTTGAGGTAATAATTGATAAACTACAATCACAAGAATATTAATAACTTATATATATATACATATACATATATTCTTAGAGAAATCTAACATAGCGTGATGAATCAATATAAAGGTAAATCCGAAGGCAAATACATTCATGCCATTTGGAAGTGGAGTCCATGCTTGTCCCGGGAACGAACTCGCCAAGTTACAGATTCTTATCTTTCTCCACCACTTAGTTTCAAAATTCCAGTAAGTTTATATCCTTCCTTTATTATATCATATTAAGTTTCATGCACCACGAGTCTTTAGATTCGTGAAGTATATGATTTGTTCTACTGGTTACCAACTTATATCAAAGTATAGTTGCCAATATCAAAGTCTAAAAAGAAAATAACAGTCTTATAAATCTTGAATACAAATTGAAAGGTATAGTAATACTAAAACAAAACACATATAAGATGAGCATTTGTTGAACTCGTTAGTTTAAGTAAAAATTCTATTACCGCATCTCAAAAACGTGTCACAAAAATTATGAGCATATTCTGAAGTTTATGATCGTACTGCTAAGACAAAAGACTTTTGCATTGTCTAAGCATAATTAGTCACATCTCTATTTATAACTAATAAATGTTCATGTTACTAATACAACTCAACATATGTTTTGCATGTGATTTACATATAACTAACACTTTTATCAAGGCTAACCTAACTAATTAATACTTTTTTTGTTACTTAATTGGATTAAGCAGATGGGAAGTGGTGGGAGGAGAGAAAGGAATAGAGTACAGTCCATTTCCAATCCCTCGAAATGGTCTTCTCGCTACATTTCGACAACATTCTCTTTAGTTCTTCATCAACCTTTAAAAGTCTCATTATTATTATTAATCTTGTCTTAAGTAGCCTTAATTTATATATTTTTTATCTAAACTCGATAAGAATATTGAAAACCCCTTAGAATATTGTTTAACATGTTGCATGCTACAACAACTATGATGGAGTAAAATAAATGTCTATTCCGGTATTCTCAGTTACAGTCAAAACTGGTTAAGCTATTCACTGTGGTAAATAAACCAAACCAAACCAAATCAAAAGACTGTGAGCCACGTGAAGGGAACAGAAAGACCACAAAGAGTGAATGTGAAGAAAAAAAATCAAAGAGGTGTGTGTCTATTTATGAGTGGCCTGTGAAAATGACATAGCTGCCATAAAAACAGAGCATCTTCTAACTTTCATGAGGCTATTCCACGTGTTGTTTAATGAATTGGCCACCTATAGAAAGATGTTTTGATTTTAACAAAAATAAAATAAAAAATGGGGTCTGTTTTCATCATATCTTGGAGGAATGGTCCTCCCCAACATGACAATGGCCTTTGCCTTCTTTAACTTTTTATTTGGTTGAATCCTTTATGTTCAGGCCCTTTCATCCAAATTATTGCCGAATAATTCTTTATTTTTCATCATAACTGCTAACCATACTATTTAACTGACGACGTTAGTAGTTGTTATGGCACACAAGCTTTATTTTTCTTTTTTTTTGCTAACACATAACCTTTTCTTAGTGACCGGTATTTAATAAAAACCTAATTACGAGTAGTTATAACTTTTTATTTTAGCAATACAACCATTAGAGCTAGCTAGCTTGTGGAACTATATTAAATCAGACTCATAATTCTTGTTATAGATCACATCAACTACAAGCCACACGTCAAGTTTGTATAGTGATAAATTAACAATCTTTGTAGAAATTGAGTTAGGTATCCGAAACTATGAATTAATTGCTTAACTCTTTTTATAAATTCTTCAAGGAACTCTAGTTTTGAATTTGTAAATTATATATATATATATATATATGAACAATTAAATCCATTTAAAACGCGACTAGGTGGTCAATACTATTCGAATCCAAAACAAAAGCTCCGGCCGGAACCTATTTACCACTGAGCCAGAGTGATTTGATTTTCAAAATTAGACTTACCGAATACAAATTCAATCATCACACTACACATATGTCTTGGAAGAATATATATATATATATATATATAGGGACGATGGTTAAATGATGTAAAACAGAAGAAACTGAGATTGTGTTTTGGGTTCGTTTATTTTCACATTGTAAATACTAATATCAGCATATATAGACTAGAAATAGTGTTAAAGCTGATTCTTTTCCCCGGAGAACTTATAGTATATATGATATTTGAACACTCTTTTCTTAGTTTTTTTTTGGTAAAAACTCTTTTCTTAGTTACAATATAAAGTCTTATAAAGAATATCATCAAAGGAACTAAGCATCGCAACTGTTTATCATCATTGTCACATTTTAAATTAGAGCCACAAGATTATAAAAGAAAAGAAGAAGTATCAACACTGATCATATAAAGGAGGATTCCTTTTTATTTACTTACTTTAGTTATGATTGATATTAATATTTGGGGTGTAAATTAACATGGGAGTGTTGAGTGTTGTACCAATGAAAATGTAAAGTTAGCTAGGGGGACCTAATTTACGAACTGATTTCCTTTTCGGGTTTTAGTCTATTTTATATCCATTTTTGTTTGGTGCTCCTACTCATGCAACCAAACATCGCCATTTTCAATTATTCCTTTTTGTTTTCCCTGCTAAAACAATTTTTTTGTTGAAAAGGAATTCATTCTAATATATATTTACATGTAGTAGTTTATTTATTTCCTTTTTATAATATTTTGTGTTGGAAATTTAATACGTGTTGTCCCTTTGAGTTTGTGGTAGACTGGTAGGTGAATTTTTAATTCACATGCAAAGTATTATATACGTATAATGTTATTGTTTTTTTTTTGAACAACTAACCAGACAAGGTTAATGCATAGAACAGAATAATTAATCTGAATTCTGTATATAATTGATTTCTAATTTTGGATTGATAAACTAAAAAGAAGGATTGATAAACAAAAAAAAATTTGAGAATGATAACTACGCTTGTAAAAGGTATAAAAAACAATGGCAAGACAGTTGCTTATAACTATGATATGGTTAACGAGTTAAAAATAACTTATGATTTTTTCTTAATGCCTGGTATTGTAATGTACACACGTACTTGTAAATTAAAACGGATTGTTTGATGTAAAAATTGATGAAGGTTACGTTGAGCGGAGTTTGAATGGGAAACTACACTATTGATGGTATTGTTATGTGGATTCAGATCTCAACTATATGCAAACATATATAAAGCCATTCGTAATAATATTTGGTAAGTCTGGTTCAGTGATTATCCCTTTTTCTTGGCAACGTTCAATGATTATAGTTATCAAAAACGTTATAATTATCTAAATTGAGGTTATGAGAAACTTTTAGTAAAGAAAAAAAGAAGTGGAGTCATCCACGAATTCAGATTTCAGGTATTTAATCAAGTGGTTTTGGTCTAGTGGTAAAGTGGTTTGGGCTGAAGCTTATGCTTTGTGTTTGATTTTCCTTAGACACTCATGGACGCTTTAAGTGGCAAAAAAACCCAGATTTCTATTGATCTCGTGGTGATTAGTCATTAGATCTACCACGGTTATCAAAAAAAAAGATTTCAGGTATTTGGTGCTAATGGGCTTATGCCAAAATATTTACATATTGATTCATGGGTTTACACTCACATATTACATACTAGATTTTTATCCATTCTTCAAAAACAGGCTTCAAAAACACATGATTATTTGTATTCATAATTTAATTTTTGAGTAAACTAGAATTTTGTATATAATTTATTGATTGTGGTAAGTTATGTTTCATGTGTAGTAAATTTTTAAATTAAAAAGATCATAAATCAAGACAATACATATTAAATTTGCAATGATTGCTTTTAAAAAATCTAAATATTATTATTTGTTTTGAAATTATGATATTTTTATAATACAGAAATTAATAAAATACTATGATTATATTTTAGCTTATATTAAAGTTATTGTTTACATATCTAAAGATAAATATATTAACAAATTCAAATTAAGGCTTTCACTTCATTTCACAAATTAAAGATTGAAATGTAAACTTATTCACATGTAATAAACCTACATATAACTTTTTATTATTTTATTTAATTTTAAATAGTTAAATTATAACATTGATTATAATCCTTATTAGAATTCAAATTTCAAATTCTAAGAAAAAAACAATTAAAAAATAATGTACACAAATTTAACTAAATTTATATAAAATTTTAAAATAAATAGATTATATAGAAAATGTAAATTTTATTAAATAATTTTATAAATCCTAACAATCGGCACTTTGAAAACGCATGATTATTCTTTATTCATAAATTAACTTTTAAGTAAATTACACTTTTGTAAATAATTTATGGATTATGCACGTCAACTATTTAAGTTATATTTTGTGTGTAGTGATTTTTTTATTCAAAATTTTAATGTAAATTATAGTTTTATATATTTTATGGATTTTGTACGTCATTTATATAAGGTATGTTTTATGTGCCAACATATTTACATATGGGTTCATGGGTCTTACGCTAACAAAGTTACATATTGTCGCTCTATAAATAGGCGGAAACTAAAATATGATCTCACTATTCATTGGGCTTTTGGATAATCTAACGAGCCCACTTTCTACATAGGTAACAATTTTCTTTTTTTCCGTCAAATGTTATTAAAGATGAGTATACGAATTCATATGTGAAAGTCACTAGATTATCAATATATGGACGACTTGGGAGAAAGAGAAGTCTATCGTTGAAATATTTTACATATAAATGGTTGGAAATAATAAGTCTACCAAGTCGTTCTTTGTTTTATTCAAGTCATTTTTGTTGTCACAACAAAAGTCAAACTTGCAAAAATAGATTTGTCTATATTAAAATTTAAATAAAATTTCCAAGCGTGACAAATAAAAATATGTGTGCCGAAAGCATGAGTTTCTATGTCGTGTATGAATGATCTTATAATAAGTGAGAACATACAGAAAAAAAACTAGAACAATACTGACTAGTGCTTAGTAGATATGTATTATCATGCCTGTTATCTGAATGATATGTCATGTAGGTAAACATTATGTTCAATTTAAGATATTAAAAGATGATAGTTGGGTTGTGGTATTTGGATACAAATTGCTAAAAAGTCCCTTTCTTTAAAGAAAATATCAAAAACGCATAACGTAAACAATAATCGTTGTTGGTGGCTTTAGGTTGAGAAGACAAATTGGGAGATATTGTTAAAAAAAAAAGACACTCTTATAAATGCTAAAACTTAAATCAAAAGTGGAAAGGTTGGTGGAAGGTAAGAGCTCATTAATCCAAAACCCTATTTTGGGTCTCTTAATTATTTTTAAATATTAAATGTGAGTTAAGAAACACCATTAAGAGACATCAAATTTTTTGAGGTCCAATGGAAGTTTCTTATTTAAGGGTTCTTAAAAAAAAATAGTGAATAAAATTTGGTGTTGTGAATAAAAAGAGTGAATGGTGATTAAAGAGAGAACAAGAGTGTTGTGAAACTTTATATGGACTTTGAATAGAAAGAGATTATGAATCTTGTGTTGTGAATTTACTTGGTATGGATTTTGAATCAAAACTTTCAATCAAGAACAGAAAGCAGTCATGTAGTGGCATCATTTGGCTTTGTCGGTGTTGTTGGAGCAGACAGAAGCAACGAGAGTGAAGTTTGATGAAGTCAAGTCAAGAAGTGAAGTTTAATGAAACCACCTCGTGAATCAAATTATACCTGATTGAAATCAGAGAATAGAGAAAACAAACAGAGTATGAAGATACCATCCTAGTTTGATCAAGATCATTAAATCACACAATTTGGACTAAAGAATAATGGATCAGCAGTACCGTTATTTCCATCGGATGATGGAAAGAAAGCATCGTCATCGGAGAAGCTAACGTAATGTGATGCCTTAGCTGCAAATCTAGCCGAACGAGAGGGAGGAGCGCGAGAAAAAAGAGATAATCGAGAAGAAGTGGCGGTTGTGTCCCAGACGCGAGAGATGATGAGGTGAGAGAAGAGAAGTACAGAAGTCTCCGCCATGACCACGGAGAATCAACAGAAACAGAGCAGATTCGCCACCACCGCGGTTCCTTCTCGCCTCTACCCCTGCCCTCTCTTCGTTGTTCGCCCTCACGGATTCCTCCCTTCCGCGGCCGCCGAAAAAATGGAAGCTCGAATGTGAGAGTGAACAGAGCCACCAAGAGAGATGAGAGGTCGCCACGTGTCTCCTAAGAGACGTTTCTTCATTCTCTAAATTAAGATACGTCTCTTCTACTTAGAACATTTTTTTTTTTTTTAATTACTAATTATCCTAAAAACCTAACCTAAGAGACGGCGATAATTATGCTCTAAGGACATCTTTATCCGGATCTCTTAGGAGGGTTTCTTAGCCAAAAGTAGTGGTGGGTCTCACCACTTTAGCTAAGAGACGTTTTTTAAATTTTCTAAATAAGAACCGTCTCTTGCACTGTTTTGCGGGTCCTACTGACACGTGACGACCCGTAACTGGGTCACTTAATTTTTTTTCTTTTCTTTTTTAAAAACCAGAAAAAGCAAAAAAAAAAAAATAATAAACGACCCACATGCGTCTCTAGGATAATGATGCTCTAAGGGGACATGGTCACTGCGAGCCACTCAATGGAAGAGGGCCATTTGACGACCCGTCTTAATTTTTATATAAGTAAACTATTTGTATTTTAATTTAACCAAAAAAAAAACTAGTGCAAATCTCTCAAAATATAACCAAATCTTTTATGTATATAATTTGTCTGTACCTAATTTACCTGAAACCGAGCAGATTCTAGGAAGACTTGAAACTGAATAATATATATAGGAGATAAATTAATTTATTTGTTATCCATTATTTTAATCGAAAGCTAATTAACTCTGATATCCTATAAATTAAGATGAGTTTCCAACTCTTTTTTTAGTCAACCAATAAATTTCCAACTTAAAAATTAATTTGTGATAAATGTATTAGCAGATCTTCCTAGATAATAAGCATTATTGTTGTCGGTTGATTTATGCATACTGCAAAGAACTAGGATAACTCATCACTAAAATGTCACATTGTTATTCAATCTTTAACAGAGGATGGAAATCAAAATTAGGCTATAAATGTTTCTTTAGTAAACTGGATTATATAAAGTATTGTTGGTTGATTCATGTCACATTGATCTTTAACAGAGGATAGCTGCATGGCTTTTGAGCACCGCTTCTTCTACGCCTATTAAAACGAACGATGCTGCTACTCGTGCAAAGCTCGTAAAATGCAAAGAGTCTCTGTAGAAGCTCTTGTATTACGGTGCTTCTGACATATGTTAAGTTAGATGAGCTTCCAACTTAAAATTAATTGGTGATTACTGGATTAGCCCATTTATATTATATACTAAAAAATATCCTTTTCAATATTCGATTTGAGATATTTTGTGTCTAATACGCCCGCTTGAAATGATGGCTCTTTAAGAGTCAATCTCAGAATGTTTGGGCTAGGATCGATAGACCATATTTGAGCTATATCGATGAAGATCGAATTGGATTTGTAGATCGAGGGCTTTGATACCATTTTAAACTAGATGAGCTTCCAACATAAAACTAATTGGTGATCAGTGTATCTTATATACTAAGAATGTTCCCTTCCAATATTCGATATGAGATATTTTGTGTCTAATAACATATTCGTTCTCAAAGTCGGTTTTCACGAGCCATGGGCCACAGATGTCAAACTCTACTTTCACGGTTGGCCTGATCAGGAGTTTAAGTGAGTTACTTTTCTTCTGCTTTCACTTCTTTTTTAGTTTCTTGGTTTGGAATATAGCTGTGTAATTTAGAAAGTCATGCTATACGTTATAACCTAATGTTACTTTTTTCTTCCTAGGCTTCCGATAAAGGCTTTACTATATGGGCAAGTGCGGTTTCTATATGTATGCTGTTGCTGCCTTGCTTGCATGGGAGACAAGAAGAAAAGATTTTGTTGTTATGATGTCTCACCATGTCATTACCATCATCCTCTTTGCTTACTCCTACTTAACCAGGTAATTAGTTATATTTTCATATGGAGGCTTACCTTAAGTAGATTTGCTAAGTTACAAGTCCATTCATAATAAACAATAATAAAAGAGTTGTCATTAGACTTTGTTTTTTTGTCACTAGACAAGATTGTTACGTGTGACAATATTTAACTTTTGACTGGGAGATTAGATATATATGGTGAATTTATAGAGCAAGCAACCAAGAAGCTCAGGAAACTGATTTTTTTAATTGTTTGTGGTTTCTTGTGCAGTTTTTTTCGAATTGGAGCAATCATCATAGCCCTTCATGATGCAAGCGACGTGTTTATGTAAACTGCTAAAATTTGCAAGTACTCTGAAAAGGAATTTGGAGCGAGTGTGGGTTTTACACTCTTTGCCCTCTCTTGGCTACTGCTTAGGTTGATATACTTTCCATTTTGGATCATCAGGGCCACTAGGTATCCTACTCTTTTTTTTCTTACCTCTTACTTATTAGATATATAAGTATTTTTTTTCTGACGTTCACACCTTTTTTGTTTGTTAAAAGCATTGAACTCCTGGATCATTTGGATATGACATCGGCTGAAGGAACCATCAAGTACTATTCCTTCAACACACTGTTACTGACGCTTCTTGTTTTCCACATATATTGGTGGTATCTCATCTGCGCAATGATCGTGAGACTATTAAAAAACAGAGGACAAGTGGGAGAAGACATAAGATCCGGTAAGGTTCCTGTAACTTTGTTTAAACCCGGTTTTGAAAGTTATGTGGGCTGTGTCGTGTAGAGGAACCATTAGAGTTTTTTTTTTTAAAATCTGTTTGTTTGTTCTTGACAATGGCAGATTCAGAGGATGATGAATAGGCTTTGCAAGCATGACATATACGGAACATGTTCCACTTCTCCAACCAAAACCCTTTTGCTGCTGAATAATTTGTTCTCTTAGTTTCAACACCTGACTGATTAGAGTTGGAGGTAGAAAAGGAAGAAGAAAGGCTATAGTTTTTTTTTTTCTTTCGGTTTTGTATTGGTGAGTATATACATTAGACTGCAGATTCTCTTTGAAAAATGTAAGGAAAAACAGAAACTCAGGTATCTTATGTTGTTCTATGCTGTGTATAAAACAATGTACTTTCAACTTTTTATTTACATGGGCTTCCAATTTATTATGCACTTTACTTCAAAACAAATTTGCGATTTCTGATTGACTATTGAAATAAATGATTCTTTTTACAGGTTACTATTACACATGTAATAACCAAGACTTAATGTACCTTGGAGCCAATTCAAGATTCAAGAACCTTTTTAATGGTTTGCTTAGAACTCATTTGTATGCTTTACTTAAATAACATTAGTTCATCTCAAGATGTATCTATTTTTAAGGTATGTTATGAAGAACTATGAGAAACCAAAGTCATACCCAGTTTACTTTAAACCACATACAAAGCTGTTTCAAGCAATCTTATTTGAGGAAAAGCCAAATATCATTCATCACAAACCTTCATCACACCAAGACAAGAAAACCAATCAAACGCTGCACAAACAAATTTCATTACAAAACCAACATGAAAAAAAGTTTCAGATACTAAACGTGTTTTTATCACAATCTTCTTCCAGAGAGGCTAATGGAGCTGACTTTCTGAGGAGTGGCAACCACAAGTGGAGCTTCTGGAGATTTGTTACCAGAGAAAGAGAATCTATCGTGCATGAACCTGCTCTCCACGATTGACTCATCCTTCAACAAGATCTTGTAGCAGTAACAGCTCTTGAGCCCTTGCTGGTTTCTATAACACTCATGCGCACTGTTCTTCACCCTCTCCAAGTCCCATATCACACTGAATTTCCCCACTGTTGCTACGATGTGTCTCTCTTGCTTCCCGCTTTCCGTTACCTGCAAGTAAAATTCACAAACACACACAACAAAGACTATTGAGTTTTGGCTTTTATAAGAATGATCAATTTGTAAACAAGTGAAAACTTACCCATGAGAAGTGAGCGCCGTGAAACTTATTATCTTTTCCTGCCAAGTGTGAATCTAGAGGCGTTAGCTTCAACAGCCTAGGCGCTGGTATCTTATTCCCCATCCTTCCGCTAAAACCTGTTTTCGTCCGACCATCTTTGTCTGTGAAAAGGGTGCATATAAGAACCAAGTACGTATCTGTTGTCCCCAAGATCCATTTCCCATCATAAGACACGTCCACATGAGTTATCGGCGAGCCTAGCCCTGGGAAAGCTGTCTTAGCCTGTCTCATTGAGGTCTTTGAGTACAATCTTATCTTCCCATCACGTGATCCCACAACGATTGACCCATCTCCAGTACTGGCAAAGCACTGGAAATTAGTTCCTCTCGAGAACTGATGCCCTTGAGTCCATTCCAAGACGGGTGATGATCCAATGTTCTGCACTATACCTCTCTTGTCCCTCATGTCCCATTGACACAGCCTATTATCATCCAACCCCAAAAACGTACTCTCTGATGGATCTAGCTGCGACCCTTTGGTATCATTCGTTATATCTCTCATCGTGATCTCAGTCCCGTCTTTCTCAAACTTCCATTCCGTAACAATCTTCCCCGACTCAATATCAAGCTGCTTAACACCACTCGTGTGTGGCTTCCCTTCTTTAGCAGGACTCATCAGCATCATATTAGTCTCGGCCCTCATCAAAAGCGCCTTGTTCGGCGTCCTCTGGCTCTTGTTCGGCGTCCTCTGGCTCGAACCAGAGCTCCCACCATCAAACCTAACGCACACACCTCTCCCATGAATCCCACGGTCCATATTCCTATAAACCTGAACCCCTGAATCATTCACAAGAAACGAATTCTCCAACGCACCTAAAGCCAAACTCTGCACTCCACCATTAGCCACCTCTTCAAACTCCTCCGTCAAGTCCCTATCTTTCTCAACCTCTTCCTCCTCCTCCTCAGGTGGACCTTCAGCATCCTCCCACATTGAATCATCAGCAGCTTCAGGGTTCGCCCAACCAATGAAATCTTTCCCATAAACTTTCACCTTACTCTCCTCTGACGCCTTAACCATAAACACATTCTCAAAGAGATAGTCTTGGAACCTAGTAACGAACCTCCTATACTCTTCATCCGTTAAAAACTTCAAAGCCCACACACCGTTACTAACGAAATCAACTCTACGTTGATCCGCAAACATCTTCAACTGCATATCACTCGAAACCCTAGCTTTCACCTTGGTACCGACACCAAGAAACCAAAAGGACTCACCTTTCTCCTCTGACTCTTCACCATCGTCGTACCCATCAACGTCATCACCCTCCAACGACGCCGTTTTGACGAATTTGTAAGATGTGAGTTTCTCCGCGGTGATCCATTTCGCCTTGGGGGTGTTTCCACCGATGTGGCGGTAAAGCTTCACCGCGTTTCTGGGGGTGGTTACGGATGATGATGATGGGTATTTCAATTTCAACGCACTCAGCTTCTGCTCGAGATCGAGAGTCGATGAATCGGAAGAGGGCTTTGAACCAGAAGCGGAGGAAGACCCTTTCTTCTGATCACTATCATCATCTTCTTCTTCTTCTTCGTAGTAATCTGAATCGGTATCGGAATCGGTGATCCGATCTTCCCGACTCTGAGAAGTACCCATGAGTTGTTTCGATCAAGCTAAGACGAAGAGAATAAAAAGTTTCCTCTTTTGAACAAGAACAGATCGTTGCTGAGACTTTCCTGGCCTGAATCAAAACTTTCTGTGGATAAGAGTGTAGAACGGAGAACGATCTGATGATTCTGCAGAAATGTTCTTTTAGAGAAATTGACGAGAGAGAGAGAGAGTGAGGGAGGACTTTGCGAGCGTTTGTTAGGAGAAGAAGTTATTAGGGATTTGGGGATTTTTATAGAGCACGATAATCTGTTGCGGATAATTCGTTTAGCGTTCATATAACGTTGTGCTTTGCTTCGCTCTGACGCTAACGCTTTTGGAACGCGTCGCTCCCCGCGTCCGCGTTTTAAATTCGTTTATATATCTTTATATATAAAGTACAGTTCTCTCACTCTTTAGGCTGCCACGTCAGAAAATAGAGCAAGGTTATGATGACACGTGTCTTTTTTTAAACGTGCCGTAATTTAATCAGATATTCATTCGAGCTTAGTTTTGTTGGGCTGTCACTTCTCTTCGTCGGGCCCACACCATAATATATCAATCTCTCCTAGATTAAACGCCGCGTTTTCTACTAGGTTAGTGGGTTGTGCATCCTCAGAAATATGGCGATTAGGCTTGCGCATACGATCTTTCATCTTCTTCCCCTCCATTAATCGATCACCATGATCTATATTCAATGCAAGTTTTGATTCTACAAGGCGGTGGATGTTCAACTATAAAACGGTATACTTTCCTACTTTGAGAATCATCTTCTCATTCGCTCTAAACTAATCAGTGAACAAAAACTGTGAGCTATGGCTAAAGTTTTGGTCTTTCTCTCTGATCTACAAACTGGCCGTTCCTCCTCCACCATTGAATTTCTCTTGCTCCGTTTCTGGGAGGCGAGGAACGTCCGAGGCGGTAGCGAACTCATGGGTATGCTTATACATGATACACGCGGTGGAACATCCATTCTGTTGAATCCTAATTACCAACTTTTTTCCTTGATTATGTTATTGAACATGTGCTCTGTGTTGAATCATTTAACCAAGTTTTCCAAATTATTTATTTGTTTGTTGAACGTTCTATCTAATTCACATGTCTAACCAAGTAGCGAGGATGGGAAACTACAAGAATATCAGTGTCTTTATATATAAAGTACAGTTCTCTCACTCCTTAGGCTGCCACGTCAGAAAATAGAGCAAGGTTATGATGACACGTGTCTTTTTTTAAACGTGCCGTAATTTAATCAGATATTCATTCGAGCTTAGTTTTGTTGGGCTGTCACTTCTCTTCGTCGGGCCCACACCATAATATATCAATCTCTCCTAGATTAAACGCCGCGTTTTCTACTAGGTTAGTGGGTTGTGCATCCTCAGAGATATGGCGATTAGGCTTGCGCATACGATCTTTCATCTTCTTCCCCTCCATTAATCGATCACCATGATCTATATTCAATGCAAGTTTTGATTCTACAAGGCGGTGGATGTTCAACTATAAAACGGTATACTTTCCTACTTTGAGAATCATCTTCTCATTCGCTCTAAACTAATCAGTGAACAAAAACTGTGAGCTATGGCTAAAGTTTTGGTCTTTCTCTCTGATCTACAAACTGGCCGTTCCTCCTCCACCATTGAATTTCTCTTGCTCCGTTTCTGGGAGGCGAGGAACGTCCGAGGCGGTAGCGAACTCATGGGTATGCTTATACATGATACACGCGGTGGAACATCCATTCTGTTGAATCCTAATTACCAACTTTTTTCCTTGATTATGTTATTGAACATTTGCTCTGTGTTGAATCATTTAACCAAGTTTTCCAAATTATTTATTTGTTTGTTGAACGTTCTATCTAATTCACATGTCTAACCAAGTAGCGAGGATGGGAAACTACAAGAATATCAGTTGACCAGTTACAGACCCTAACTATGAAAGTTTAAGATTGTAGCGTTAGTACGTGGCCATGTTTTTCTAATAAAATATTCTTCATATTGTCTGGCATAGGTCCAAGAAGCTACACATGAGTAAAAGATGATGAATGCGAGGCAGATGAGTGGAAGTTGGTGGGTCAAATAATTTATATTCAGTTTTGTGCTATTTAGACGTCTTTCTTTAGTAATACTGAACTTGGCTAATTGTGACATGTTTTTGTAGGAAGAAAAGAAAAAGCTTGACAAGCCTTAAAATAAGAGATATCTGCCTTAGAGTTTAAAAATGGAGAAGTGGTTGTCAGTTGAAGCTGAAGGTACTACATAGGAAGTGCATGGTGGAAATAAAGATTTTCTTTCGGAAATTTTTGAATACATAAAGGTATATCTTGAATAACCAAACACTTTTCCACCTTCCATTCAAACCGTCAACAACAGTTCGCACAGGGAAGTGTCTCAGTACATCTTCATCTTAAAGAGTGAGGAAATTCATATTCCTATTTTCCAAAACTTCTACAAGTTCTACCTAACAAAAAAATGTCTGATTTTGCTGCTATCATGTTCTGTAAAATAATTTGCTGGGCAATCTTTATTTTAGTCACTACAAACTAATTTGTTGTCAATATGTTTTCTGAATTCAGAGGTATGCAGTTCCAGAGTAGGATGGGAGTCAGGGGAAGAGATCGGGAGAGGTCATTTTGATTGCATTTTCTCTGCTTGCCTAACTTCAAGAAAGAGAACTTAAGGGTCAAGAGGTTGCTGTTAAAGTCACCCCAAAATTAAAGGTTACTTTACAGTTCTCCCAAGTTTTAATCTTAAGGTTTATGCTTCAATTGGCTTTAGGTTTGCATACTCTTTGATGACTGGTGGGAGAGAGATGCTTCATTGTATTGTCATAAAACTACAACTTTGTGGGGTTGTGATTTTCGGTTGTTAGATGTTAGTGTTTCAGGATACTGATAGCTTATGGTTGCCGTTTGCAGAGAATTCAAAGAAGATATCATTCCTAGATTCCTTGATGTCCCTCCATGGAATCAAGCATATTGTGATAACTAGGAGTTTATGGTTTTGTTAACATATATTTTTTTTTAAAAATGAAAACCCAAGAAAGATGATTTTTAGTTTCGTTTCTCATGCTTTTAGTAAACACTGCCTTTTGTTTATCCAGGTTTGTTTTGCTGGCGAGTGATGGATTGGTCGTATAGCAAAGAGAAGGTATGCCATATTTAGCGACTATTTCTCTAGAAGCTGAGATCAACATGAAAATAGCTATTTCTGAGTCCAAGGAAAAGGACGCTAGAAGGGAAATAGTGGAGCTACCGAAGCAGCTGCAGCAAGCAACTCAAAGGCTGATAAAGCAAAACCATTCACTGTCACAGTGAAGCAAAATCATTCACTGAAGAGCTACGGAAGGCTCAAGATGACGCAGAGCAAGCAAAGGCTGGGGAAAGTACAATGCAGACTATTTTATTTGAAGTTCAGGAATAAACTAAGGCTGCTAAAGGTTCGGAGAGGTTGGCATTAGCCGCCATCTGCTTAGACAGCGTGGTCATGATGATGAAGAAGAAGCCAATACAAGGGTTGCAACAATTGTTCTGAGATCGAGGAAGCTAGAGAAGAGAAGGTAAACTTGGAGAGGAAGAAGCAAAAAACACTTGCATAAGCAACTGAGAAGGCTAAAGAAGAAGAGTTACGCATAGGGACAAGAGTTGAGAAAATAGAAAGAAGAATAAAAAGTAGAGAACGATCCATGATAATAGAGTGAGCGTAGAGAAAATTTATGGAAGAAGAATAAAATAGTCGAAGATGAAGAAACTGTCTAATGGAACTGAACAGCTCACATAAGTGAGTCTGATGCGAAGAATTAAGTAAGCTTTGTTTTATAAAGGGTTTTCTGCAAAAAAACCCTCGACGATGATTTTTTTTGCGTATTAAACCGCAAACTTGAAAACTCACAGGTCAAACTACGAAGTCGTGGTCAACCCGCAATATAACCCTCGGTCGTGTATAGATGTATAAGAGTGTGTATATTTTTAACTGATATCAAAACTACGTCGTTTTGATTATTTTTTTTTTGTAAAAATGCAGAACAAGAGAATCGAACCCTGGTCTCGAGCTTAACACAATGGTGACCAAACCATTTATGCTGCCAAATTTCTTTGGATTATTGTAGACACAATCTTTTTTTATTCTTTGAATGTATTTTTTTTTCTTTTGTTCTTCTTTTCTTTACATTTCACAGAAAATTTCAATTTATATATCTTTTTTTAGATAATAAAAACATTTCAAACATACTCCAAAATATTTTTAGGTGAATTTTCTATTATTTAAAGTTCAATATTTTAAATATTTTTTGATATTTTTAAAAAAATTTGAGATATTCACTTGAATAAAAAGATATATAATAAAAAGAGATATATTTTTATTCAAGTGAATATCTCAAATTTTTAAAAAGATTTATCTTTTTATTCAAGTGAATATCTTAAATTTTCAAGTGAATATCTTTCTATTATATATCTTTTTATTCAAGTGTATATCTCAAATTTTAAAAATATCAAAAAAATATTTAAATTATTGAACTTTAATAATAGAAAATTCACCTAAAAATATTTTGGAGTATGTTTGGAATGTTTTTATTATCTAAAAAAATATATAAATTGAAAATTTCGGTGAAATGTAAAGAAAAGAAGAACAAAAGGAAAAAATACATTCAATAAATAAAATAAATTATGTCTATACTAATCCAAAGAAATTTGGCAGCATTAATGGTTTGGTCACCATTGTGTTAAGCTTGAGACCCGGGTTCGATTCCCTTGTTCTGCATTTTACAAAAAAAATTTAATCAAAACGACATAGTTTTGATATCAGTTAAAAATATACACACTCTTATACATCTATACACGACCGAGGGTTATATTGCGGATTGACCATGACTTCGTGGTTTGACCTGTGGGTTTTCAAGTTCGCGGTTTAATACGCAAAAAAAATCATCTTCGAGGGTTTTTTTGCAGAAAACCCTTTTATAAATGTAAAAGTCTACATTATAAAAGAAGAGACCAGTCATCTCGGTTTCTGATACTTAGTGACCACCGGTAACTTGCTTTATTAATTTGCATTTTATTTCAAAAGTTGATGCAATAGAACTGGGATTATTAAGGCAGGAGTTACCAAAAGAGCAATCTTTAAGTTTGATCTAAAATTAAAATATGGTTTTAAATAACATTAATAAGTGGTAATTTAATAAACTATAATTTTTGGTTAGTAACAATATTTTATCTCATCCATGAAAATAGTTTTGTACGATTTTTAGATCAATTATTTTTTCATAGTATTGCATGATTTAATAGTCTAATACATTTAAAATTTTCCAAAGAAAATATATTATTATTTGTGTTATTGGTTTATGTAATTTTATTGATTCAGAAAGCTGAATAGTATTTACAAATCCAAACAAAATATACATATTTTAAATCTAACATAAGAATTTTAATTACTATTTAAAAATCCAAACAAAATATACATATTTTAAATCTAACATAAGAATTTTAATTACTATTTACAAATCCAATAATTAATAATATATGATTTCAATGTATATTTTACAATTACATAACCAATAACACTATATTTAATTTAAGTTTCTAAATATATTAAAATACACTAACCAATAACATAACAAATAAAATTTTCTTATGAAACTGAGAAAATAACATTACAAAATATTTGGACAAGTAATTATCCTACATATTAGATTGACGTGGTCACACATGCGTCGAGACACAATATTTTAGTCTAAATGTTTCTCATTTTCAAATACAAGAAGTTATACTTTAAACTAATATTATAAGCAAGTATTACAAATAAAGATTGTTTTCATTTCTAGATGTTTTCATGTTCTAGATGTTTTCATGTTCTAGATGTTTCCATATAATGATATTTGAAAACTCGATCTCATCTTTTTTTATAGAATTCGATTGATTTATGTATTTTATAGTGTTATAATACTTCAAACACTATAAAATTTTACAATTTTGAATTAAAACAACAACAATACTAATAATTGGATCATTTTTAGTTATATAATTGAATTTGGTGTGGACAACATAATTATACTCACATCCAACTAAACATAAAAAAAAATTACACAAAATTATGTTGTTTATAAAAATCAATTCATCAAATTCCGCGCGTAGCGCGGACCTCCCCTAGTATATGTATAAAGAAGTGTAGGGAGTTGCTCAAAAGAAAAAAAAAAAGAAAAAGAAAGAAAAGAGTGTAGGGCACATATCATCAATCTATTATTGCCATATTATTGATTTTTCATTACATAATAATCAATATTCAAAAAATCGTAATATGGTATATAAAAGATTAGTAATTAGACAAATTATTCAGGACCTAGACGAATTATTGATTATATATATAACATTTATATAAAATATTTTAATTTTTAAGTTAAAATAAGTTTATTGTGATAAATTTTCAAAATTATATATGTAAAAAAATTTTTGTTAATATACTAACATTATTGCTTAAATTCACATATTTAGAATCAATTTTAACAAATTTCGAATAATTTAAATTGTATAAATTGACATCGGATTTTTAAAAATTCGTTTCGAATAATTGCCACCTAGATAGATTTTAGAACCTTGATAATAACTACCTAAATTTAATTTCTTTTCGTTTCATTTTTTTTTCACTGAAATTTTGTTATATAAGTCTTTAGCATATGTTCCGATACACAGCTCTCCAATTATCTCTGCCTTTTAAAAACATGTATGCATAAAAAAAACAAGATCGAAAGAATGGGGGATGACTGCCTATTCCCCCCTCTAAATACACTAACTCTATCTATTCCCCCCTAAACTTTTAGGCTCTTCACAAATCCACCCAAACTTAAACTTTCTCTTCAAATGTCCCCCTAAACTTTTTAAAACCACCTATGAAATTCATTTCCTTTATCTGATCGTCATTTTCGATTCATGAATTACGTTTTGAAACAGTAATTTGCGTTTTGATTAAAACTCAAAAAAAAAAAAAAACAAGCAAACTTTATGTTAAATTTTAAATCGAATTGGGGATAATGTTAGGGTGTCTCTGGTTCACTCACGATCCCAAACAAAGAAGAAGAAAAAAAAAACAATCTTCACGCAGAGGAGAACACGAGAGAGAGAGAGACAGAGGAGAAGAGAGAGAGAAGAGAGAGGAGAGGAGAGAGAGAAGAGAACAGAGGAGAGAGAGCGAGAGAACAGAGGAGAGAGAGCGAGAGAACAAGAGGACGCGAGAGAGAGGAGAGACAGAGAAGAGAACGCGAGAGAGAGAGAGAGAGAAGAGAGAAGAACCAGAGAGGAGAGAGAGAGAGAAGATCACGGAGAGAGAGAGACAGAGAACGGAGAGGAGAGAAGAGCGAGAGGAGAGAGAGACAGAGAGAAGAGAGAAGAGAATGAGAGACATAGAAAGGAGAGGAGAGAGAGCGAGAGAACAGAGGAGAGAGAGAGAAGAGAGAAGAGAATGAGAGACAGAGAACGGAGAGGAGAGAGAGCGAGAGAACAGAGTAGAGAGAGCGAGAGAACAAGAGGAGAGAGAAGAGAGAAGAGAATGAGAGAGGAACGAGAGGAGAGAGAGACAGAGCTAGAGAACACGAGAACTTCTCCATTGATCATGAGTAGCTCAGCTTCATCTTCTTCCCAACAAAGAACAATGGGAGGTGTACCAACAAAATGCTGGTGTGGTAAGAATGTTGTGATTTTTGTCTCAAAGACCAAAAAGAATCCCTATAGGAGGTTTTATAGGTGTGAGATTGCAATACAGGTATGATAATTGTGTTGTTTGTGTAGCCATTTTAGATTTGCCTCTTCACAAGTTATAATGGATGTATGTTGTTTGTGTTTGATTATAGAGAAAAATGGAGAGACATCTTTTTAAATGGGTCGATGAAGCTGTTATAGATGAGATTGAAAAAGCTGATGCTAAACATGAAGAACTTGTGAACAATGTCAAGGATCTCCGACAGAGGATGATGGAACACTTTGAAGTTCAAGAAAGAAGGATTGGTAAGATTGAAGAAGAAGCAATGAAAATTAAGATGAATGAAGAGGTGCTTGAGACCTATGATATGATATGGTATTATGGAAAGGGGTCTGGTAATTAAAATGATCAGCTTATGTGTTTAGACTCATGTAAAATTATGATATAAATGATGAGGTTTATGCAGTTTGGTATTTGATGTGTTTAACGTTATGTAAGCTATGAGCTTTATGTACCTGTTGTGATCATGTATGTGTGTGATATTAAAGACATTATGTATTTGTTCTTGTTATGCCACACTTTAGTTTTTACTTATTGTAATAGATTGCAAACTCGAAAACCCCTGCTTCACTTATACGAGTCTGAAACAAAAAGAAATCATACATAACCAACATGCTGCTCATGACCAAAACAGAAACAAGTCTTACATAAACAAAAGCAAAAGAAATGGAGACTCCATTGAAAAAAAATACATGATTGAAACACAAAACCGAAACCGAAACAGAAAATGCCACAGAGACTAGCTTTGACTCTGTGTAGGCTGAGTAAGTCTTACTTCATCCTGCTGTCCATGAGAAGAATTTCCCTGCCATTATAAAAATGCATTAGCATTATCAAGATTGAAGGAAAGAATTGCTTAGAAATAGATTTCATACCTCTTCCACACTTTGGTGTGTCATCTTCATTTTTTTTTTGGTTGAATTTTACAACCATTTGCGTTATGACCTGCCTCACCACAAGAACCACAATGGACTGTCCGACCAGCCCTTCCAAGCTTCTCCACTTCCTTCTTCTTCTTCTTCTTTGGTGATTCGAATTTTCCTTTTATTCTATGGAATTTCTTTTGCTTCTTTTTTTCATCTGCGATCTTCTTCTCCTCTGCAAGCAGATTAGCTACATACTTTGAACAAACCCCCTCATGCCTCATTGATGTGATGTGTCTTTTGGCAATGCGTTTCATTGCTTGCCTCCTTATCATCTCAAGCATCGGGACCATTGATTTAGCTCTTGCTTTTGTGATAGTGGAGTTAAAGGACTCTGTTGCGTTGTTGTCAACGTCTTCACAACAACTTCCAAGCTTGTAAAAAGGGCGAGACCAAGTTTCCGGCAGCTCCTTCATAACATCATTGTACAAGGCCAAATCATATCCTTTTAACTTTGTGACATTGTGGTCAAATTCTGACTTCGTATAGCTCCGAGCAATATCCCATATCCTCGGTTTCAGCAAGTCTTTCTTGGCATGATTCTTCTTCACATTCTCCACAATGTGTTTCACACACTTTCTATGCTCAGCATTCGGTAACTCTGACTCCATGGCACTTTTCAGTCCCTTCGATCTATCTGAAATGATGACAAACCCATTCCCATCTTGTAAAACTAAGTCATGTTTTATTTTCCTTATAAACCATAACCAACTATCAGTTGTCTCAGATTGAACAACGGCCCAAGCAATCGGATAGATTTGATTGTTGGCATCATGTCCAACAGCAGTTAGCAACACCCCTTTCACAGCTCTTTTCAAGAAAGTACCATCAACTCCGATAATTGGTCTACAATATCCTCTCCAAGTGTCCCTAAGAATCCCAAAGCAGACATAAAAACCGTTGAAAACATCTTCCCCCGCTTTGTTTTTGTATGTGTCTACAATGGCTGTGGAACCAGGATTTGTCACCATGATCTCTTGTGCGTATCCCCGAAGATGAGCAAATTGCTCCTCGTACTCTTTCTCAAGCCATTTCAGAGCTAAAAGTCTGCCTTTTTGGCACTGATTCCGTGTACGGACTATTTTCCACTTCTCCTTTATAATCTGTTGAATCTCCTCGGGCATCAAATCTGCTTTCTGTCTCAGCTTATCCAAAAACAGTCTTGCAATCACCGGACTTTTCAAAAGTTTGCATTTCCCATCCGGAGTGCAACTATGATACCTATACTTCGTCTTCAACAACCATTTCTGACTTTCAATATCATAGGAGCAATAAATCCTCCATTTACACTTCCCACCAATGCCACACACATATGAGACTTTTGTCTTATCCCACCTATCTTGCTTGATGTTTCTTCTCTTGCTCAAAGCATACTCCAAGACAACCTCTTTAAACTCATACAATGTGTAGTAGCTGCTCCCCAACGCTAATTTATCATGACTTCTTCTTCTTTTGATTCTCTTCTCACGGACATCAATCTCATCTTCAGACGAGTCATCTGAACTCTCTGGAATCTCGTTTCTCTCAGTTGGTATCTCATCCTCAAAATCAGCTACTGATTCCTCGATCTCATACTCAAATCGACCAAGAGTATCCTCATCTTCATCCATTTTATCTCGTTTTCCAGATTTCATATATTCCTCATACTCTGTCTCATAGCCTTCTTCTAAGTTTTTCTTCTTTGTTTCAACCATGGTCTCAGCACTTTCGATTTCAACTCTTTCATCTCTATAAAAAAAATTCAAACTCAAATCCAAACATAAACAAATACGAAATCTAAACAAAGCTTAAAAATTCTTCATACCTTACAACAACAGTACCTTCACCATTGTCAAACATCTCTCCTCTGTCCTCTCGCTCCTCTCTTCTCTCTGTCTCTCTCTCCTCTCGTTCCTCTCTCATTCTCTTCTCTCTTCTCTCTCCTCTTGTTCTCTCGCTCTCTCTACTCTGTTCTCTCGCTCTCTCTCCTCTCCGTTCTCTGTCTCTCATTCTCTTCTCTCTTCTCTCTCTCTCCTCTGTTCTCTCGCTCTCTCTCCTCTCCTTTCTATGTCTCTCATTCTCTTCTCTCTT
This sequence comes from Moricandia arvensis, assembly GCA_905132765.1. NCBI lineage: Eukaryota > Viridiplantae > Streptophyta > Magnoliopsida > Brassicales > Brassicaceae > Moricandia > Moricandia arvensis. The sequence goes on from CAJHQP010001770.1 coordinate 102,807, forward strand.
CTCTCTGTCTCTCTCTCCTCTCGCTCTTCTCTCCTCTCCGTTCTCTGTCTCTCTCTCTCCGTGATCTTCTCTCTCTCTCTCCTCTCTGGTTCTTCTCTCTTCTCTCTCTCTCTCTCGCGTTCTCTTCTCTGTCTCTCCTCTCTCTCGCGTCCTCTTGTTCTCTCGCTCTCTCTCCTCTGTTCTCTCGCTCTCTCTCCTCTGTTCTCTTCTCTCTCTCCTCTCCTCTCTCTTCTCTCTCTCTTCTCCTCTGTCTCTCTCTCTCTCGTGTTCTCCTCTGCGTGAAGATTGTTTTTTTTTCTTCTTCTTTGTTTGGGATCGTGAGTGAACCAGAGACACCCTAACATTATCCCCAATTCGATTTAAAATTTAACATAAAGTTTGCTTGTTTTTTTTTTTTTTGAGTTTTAATCAAAACGCAAATTACTGTTTCAAAACGTAATTCATGAATCGAAAATGACGATCAGATAAAGGAAATGAATTTCATAGGTGGTTTTAAAAAGTTTAGGGGGACATTTGAAGAGAAAGTTTAAGTTTAGGTGGATTTGTGAAGAGCCTAAAAGTTTAGGGGGGAATAGATAGAGTTAGTGTATTTAGAGGGGGGAATAGGCAGTCATCCCAAAGAATGGAGGACAGAAGCCAAAAAGAAAAGGAAAACAGAGGAAAAAACCACAAAACAAAATGAGAAAACTATAATCGCGCCA